>JAMKCH010035950.1:0-15395 GCA_023653785.1 Ophioderma brevispina
AGTACCGACATAATACTGTTGACACACACATTCGTTTTTTCCTTTTAGTTGCCAATGTTTATGATGTTAACCTTTTATGGTAAAGCACGTAATGACACACGTGCAGCCATGCCCGTGGGCCAGGGGCCATTCTTCGTCCGGACGGATCGATCATGGGGTGCCGGGTGCATGGCGGGTGCATGGTATGATCCAGCTGCTTTACTTCGCTCGTTTCCTCACTACAGTCATTCTGTATACGGTCTAAACTAAGACAGAAGCCCTAGACTACGCCTTGGGTTTAGGCCTGACTAACATACTATTTAGATAACGTGTTTAACATATCCTACAAAATATCACACAATACCTAATGTGGGGCTCTGTCGCTTCCCTGAACAGCAACATTATGAAAGAAAAGATTCGTGCATGCCATGCCGTGCTCATGACTTGGTCACTGTTTCCTGAGACAACATATGAACCAAATACACCAATTTACCTTTTTTTTAATGTATGATTAGATGACCTTTGCTATATTCCTCGCTGCTTTAGAAATTTGATTCTTAAAGCTGGCTTTGACGCTAATTGCTGCATGCATGTGGGTGCTATTTTTTAGGCTATATTTTCCCGAAGAACCTACTTACTTACTTTTTCCTCTTCATAGACACTGATTTTCACGCAGTATTTGAAACTCTTTGCCAGGCCATGTCAGTGCCATGACTGCAGTGGGAACCGGGCCATGACTGCGATATTCGCTGCTCCGGGGAATTTTCGTTAACTCTTCCACATGACTGATTCGATGGAAATAACTCGCAAAATTCCCAAACTCCTTTATTTTATATAACTTAATCCTCTACATAGGTCATTATTATTATTGTCTCTATGGATGCGTTTGTTTTCCAGCTGATTCTTGTTGACTGAGTTTTTGAAAGGGGCAATCACATATTGGTTTGCGCGTAAATAGATTGTTCCCGTTTTTTACAGGGTGGGTACTATGGGGGAAGTCTTTGTTTGATCTAAAAACGACTCACACAAAATTATTTATTTTGCAATTTTAGGAATAAAAATGTTTAACTGTTTAAGAATGACAATAAATACTCTAAATGCGTGTTTGCTTGAAAGACGGCCTGATAATGCATGGGGTGTACCATATTTTGAGTCGTGAACGGTCGCCGAACAGGTTTTCAAGCAAAACACCATTTAAGAGTATTATTCTCTAAATAAGGTTGTTAGTTAATGACCTACTAAACTTACTACCTGGGGTGTGCCGCGACTCGGGCTCAGCAAGATTCAATAAAGATTCAGAACTACAACAGTCCTGGCGAATATTTCCAGCATAAAACTTCAATTTCTAATAGTGGGACTGGCAACGGACGACTTGCCTTCTGCCAGAAAACCAGCTCTAATGACTCCCGAATCTCGGAGGGCGACTAAATATAAAATCCAAAAGTGCTGTAAGCTTTGTTTATCCTGGACACCTCAGAGGCCACGAACAAAACCGAAGACTGCTACCAGTCGGACGACTATGGGAGCTCAGACAACTATGACAATGTCCACTACTGAAGACAGTGTATAACTACTACTGACATTACTGCCACTGTCACGATAACTTAGGAACGCTCGCTAATAACTGTGGGAGCACGAGTTAAAAACTCTGCTCTACTTGGAGTACGATGTTATGATACTCGGACTCATCTTCTCGCACCAGGGCTTTATATATAATCCTCTCAACAAATTCTAGAAGGATCTAGTCCTCTCTATATGAGTCGTGCTAAATATAGTCCATTACATCATAAGTCTAGAATCACCATCCAATGTTCCCATATGTTCATGTGCATCCTGTATGAATCGGTTTCAAGCAGCAAACCCGCTGACTGTGTATTATGCCAGCAGCGCGCCACCTATCGCTTTAGTTGAGCCATATCCAGCATCTCCATTACTTGAGTACTCTTCTATAATAATTCTCGCGGCTTCTAATCATGCTATTTGTTCACACACACCAATAAAGGGAATGACCCAATTAAATTATATAAATTTTTATGTTACTTAGATTAACTTTTATATAGTATTTTTATATGAACAATTTTAATATTACTGAACTTGAAGTGAAATAAAATCATTCTATTCCTTGGGGCTGTAACAGTATGGCAATTCACAACATGGAACCACTTTTCAATTTTGCCCCCTGTATAATCTTTTTGCGAGCCCCTAGCTCGCTAAGACCTACCCCTACAGAATGCCATATACATTTGTGTGTACGTCATAGTGTTTAGAACCCCTGGTCTCAGTGCCTCTTTGGCCCCCCCAGGTGGTACCAATAAGGAGGCTACTTTAGATGGTCTGGCTCTCCACTAAGATAATCATCACTTTGAAAGACTGAACAACTATAAAAGAACTACAACTGAACGAAGAGTTTTTCTTTCCAAAAAAACAAAAACAGGAGCCAATTGTTCTGACACAAAGTCCCATGTTTATACAAAGATTTCCTCAAACTGTTCCGTCATTTTCATAGGTGGATGCGGTAGGTGCTCCCTGTTCCCGCACTTTTTCCAGGCTACGCAACCCTGTTCCTCCATTGTAATATCTTATATCTTTGCTGACCTGAGCAGACAAACTAGACTTCCCATAAGGTAGTGCTCCATGTTACTTCTTTGAGAGATATTCTCGGAATGAATGAGATGCAAGTTTTTACATTGGAAAGAGCGATTCTGATTATCCACAGGTTGATTGACGTATTGATTGACAGGTACATTTTGAAAGCGCTTACAAATCGGTATACATCTGACCCGCAGTGTGGGGTCTCTGCACCCAAGCAAATCGGCAACATGAACACGCGGTATCGGGTCTTTGTTCATAATTGGATAATTACTGGGATAATCTCTTCGGACTTAGGTTAATTCGGACTTCGGTAGGGGTCCGAAGTCCGAATTTGTTTAAGTCCGAAGGCGTACTATGCTACTTAACCAATTGTTGGCAACAAAGACGGAAGGATATACTATCGATTTTGAACAGGCAATTGCTGAGTGTGTGATAAGTATAGTAAATGTTACATTTTTTACAGGCCTTTTTCAATTTTAAAACAATTGCCAGATTGTTAAAAAATGTCAATATCCAAACTTTTCACCCAAACCAATGCTTGTGTTATTTTGTTTTGTTTTGACCTTTACAAAAGTAATATTTGAACTTTCTCATGGCCTATTAAAGTGATAAACTTTCCAAATTTGTTTTTGTTTTTTGTCTATTTCTTTTCCTCTTTACTGAAAATTACATTTTATTGAATTTGTCAATTTATTTAGTGTATCAAAATGCGTCATCTATTTGTCTAAATATTAAAATCACTTATTAATTTACACGTACGTTTTACAAGCACCTTAATAAATCGGTAAGTGATAATCAATGGGATAATCTTTTCGGACTTACGTAAATTCGGACTTCGGTAGGACTACCGTAAAAGCCACCTTATGGAAGTCTAGTTTGTCTGCTTTCAGGTCAGCAAGATATATATAAGATATACAAATGGAGAAAGGGGTTGCGTAAGCATGAAAAGAGCGGGAACAGGGAAGCACTACCGCACCTACCTATGGAAATGACGGACCAGTTGTTCTGAGGAAGGGAAATCTTGTCTAACACATGGGACTTTGTGTCAGACATTGGCTCCTGGTGTGTGAAAGAAAACTCTTCGTTCAGTTGTAGTCTTTCTAGTGTTCAGTATTTCAAATTGAGGATATTCTTAGTGGATGAGCCAGACCATCTAAAAGTAGCCTTATTGGTCCACCTGGGGGGGCAAAGAGGGCACTGAACCAGGGGTTCCTACCACTATGACGTACACCACAAATGTATGATGGGCCATTATGTAGGGGTGAGCTTAAGCGAGTAGGGGCTCGCCAAAAGATTATACAGGGGGGAAAATTGAAAAAGTGGCCAATGTTGTTTGCAATTGCATTACTGTTACAGCCCCAAGATTAGCAAGATTATTTACTTTCAACTTATGTTAATTAAAATTAGCATATAAAAATATTATAAATGATCTAAGTAACATCTAATATAAAATATAACTGGCTTGTGTGCACATCTGGTGTGTGTGGAACAAATAGAATGAAACAGCAAGCGGAGAAAGTTCTGAAAGAGTACTCAAGTAAGTGAGGCTGCTGGAATGTGCTAACTAAGCGATAGGTGGCGCGCGGCTGCATTAATTACACAGTCAGAGGGTAGCTGCTATGAGAACCCAGATCATACAGGATGCCACAGGAACATATGGGAAACATGGACGGTGATTCTAGACTTATGAGGTAATGGACTATATTTAGCACTGACTCATATTATTATAGAGGAGGACTGAATCCTTCTAGATTGTTTGAGAGGATATAAAGCCCTGGTGAGAGAAGATGAGCAGAGCATCTTAACATCTTAACTCCAAGTTTTAGCGAGTTTCTAACATCGGGCTACAAAGTTATTAGCCGAGTTCCAAGTATAGTTGACTAGTGGCAGTAATGTCAGTAGTAGTTATACACTGTCTTCAGTGGTGGACATTGTCATAGTTGTTTCAGATCCAATAGTTGTCATCCGATTTTGTAGCCGTCTTCGGTTTTTGTATGGCGTGGCCTCTGAGGGTCCAAGGATAACAGACTACAGCCTTTGGACTTTATATTGAGTCGACCTCCGAGCTAGGGATCATTAGGAGCTGGTTTTCTTCAGTAAGGACAAGTCGTCGTGGGACACGTCCCACTATTGAAATTGAAGGTTTATGCTGGAATATTCGACAGGACTGTTTGTAAGTTGCATCTTGATTGTAATCTTGCGCAGCCCGCGTCGCGACACACACAAGGTAGTAAGATTTTAGTAGTCATTAACTAAACCTGATATGATAATCTTGATTCTGACGAACTACCATTGACCCTCACCCTGTGTAGACAGATTGAGATTGATTTAGACACAAATTAAAATAAATACTTTGTTTTAATATTGGTAATGCAAGTTTACAGTGTATTTGTCAGTATTTCAGGAGTTGAATCCGTAGTTTTGAGGGTGATTTGGCCTTGCTGGTCTAGTGCCGTCAATTAACAAAATGGGGGTGCTCGAGCGGAAATACACTTGTAACCATATAGTAACATTACCCCGAACACCCCCCCCCATCTTTGATTGTTGTTGTTTAACTTTGAATCTTGTGCTATATATTGGTATTTGTGAAGGAAGTGTTATTATACTATGGCGTTAACGCAGAAGAGTTTGTATTAAAGATGTTACGTGGGGAAGTTGATGTGCTCAAAAAGCCGGATTTAATGGAATTGGCCAAGTACTATGGGATGGAAGTTAAGAATTATATGAGAAAGCAGTTAATTAAAAAACCAATTGATAACACCATCTTGTGTGAAGAAGATTGTTAGGAGGAGGATGTTTGGAAAATTTAGTGGAAATTCAGGATGAGTAAGGATTTAGTGCTTTGAAAATGAAAACAAGATGGAAATGCAAACGCAAAATAGAAATGGCCCAAAATACAACGGCAGAAAGCAGAAAGAAAGACTGATTAGATAGGTTAGAAAAGGAAGAAAAAGAAAGACTAGACAGGTTAGATTAGGAAAAGGAAAGAGAAAAGGGAAAGACCAGAGAAAGAAAAGGGAAAGGCAAGACAAATTTGCATTAGAAAAAAGCACTTAAAAAAACAAGAACTAGATGCCAAATTGCCAAATGGAACAAAAAGAAAAAGAGGACGAGATTAAAATTAGACAAAAGAGAAACGAAGATAGGTTACATACTGGGAGGAACGGAAAAAGAATGGAGTTGGCAGAAATTGAAGCCCAAAACAAATTAGTAGACAAGAAAAGGTTAGAAAAAGGGCACTAGGCTCCTCCTCACACTCTCAGGTTTGATGCCACTAGGAACGTCAAATTGGTTCCAACATGTAGGGAAACAGAAGTTGACGAAGTATTTTTTGTCACTTCGAGAAGAAGATTGCCGAAAGTTTGAAGTGGCCTAAAGAGCAATGGACAACATTGCTTCACACTGTGTTTATTGGGAAATCTAGAGAGATCTACTCATTCCCTATCAATTGATCAGTGCAGTGATTATGAAGTAGAGTGAAAGCAGTCTATTCTTACGCCCATGAATTAGTGCCTGAGGCGTATAGGCAATAATTTCGGAGTGCGAAAAAAACTTGCCGATCAAACTCATGTCGAGGTTGCTAGAGTTCAGGAACACATGTTGGATAGGTGGCTCACTTCCAAGGAAGTGAAAAAAGACTTCAATCAACTTAGGCAGTTGGTTTAATTGAGCAGTTCCAAACAAGCATTCATGACGACCATAAAACTCATTGAGATGAACGCGATATCAAGATTTGAAAAAAGCAGCAACAAAGCAGATGATACGCCCTAAACACAATAAGTTGAGTTCCAGCACTAGACGGGTGGGGGCCAAAAGTCAAGTCAGAGTTACAAGAGTGTTTTAATTCAATACTATAGGCCTACCAAACCAAAGTAGATCATTACAAAGTCATGGTACTACTAAAAAGGAAACGGTAAGTCAGGTTCCTCCAGTAGTGGGAATAAGGTTCCTTCTAGTGCCAAACCAAAGTTAGGGGAATGGTTTTAAGTCAGATATAACTTGCACATATTGCAAGGATTCAGGTCATAGTTATGGCAGTGTTGGAAGTTGAGGGAAGCAGAAAGATGGCATAGCCGGGAAGTCTGCTCCCACAGGATGTGCTGTGTCCATTAGACCACAAGTTCGTTCCCAGGCCCTAATTAAACAGAAAGATGCTGATGAGTTGAGAAAGTTAGGGAAGACTCTGAACCCATTGTCTTGGAGGGTTCAGTGTCACTGATGGTGACAAAGTTGATCCAAAACCTATAAGATCATGCGTGACCCATTTGTGGCCCAGTCAGTGATTTTAGAGGGGTCTTGCCCTTTTAGTGAAAGTGGACCTTTTCCCTTGTGGATTTGGGGGGTGCCCCCTGCTACGGGCAGGATTACATGTGACATAAAGATGGAAGTAGTAAAAGGCAGACATCTACCTGATTGCAACACGCAGAGAAAAAACGGGTTTTGATTGTTGTAAAGCCGTGTTACGGTGTGTGCCGGAGAGTGTAAATCGCGCAAGGAGCAACGACCATGGTCCACCTATGGACTTAAGTGACTTTGTATGACTTCAAGAGGGACCTGAAGGAAGCCATTAGGCCACACCTGAAAACCACCGCTTGTCAGTTCCTAAGGTGTACGAGAATGTCAGAAGAAAGTATCTTCAGCAGACCAATGGGGAGGCTCAACACATGGAAATGTTGGCGCGACTTCCCGTTCAGCATACCTTATACAATGGCCGGAGTGAGCTGTTGCCGCCGAATCCAGCAACCCGGGATCAGCTAGATCTAGATGCCCGTGGCTTCAAGGAACGTCTGAAGTTTGGCGATAATGGCAATTTCCTAGTAGCAGACAGCGGCCCTTTCCCCTATGCCCAGTTGTCCTTTACCCATACCTTAATCAAATGCAAAGACAAAACAAAAATAAAAAGCAAACAAACAAACAAAATTTGTCAATGCAAACGTTTCGGATTTTGTTAGGGAACCAATAAGAAAAAAAATCAGATTGAATGTGTAAACAAAAATATTAGAAAAAAGATTTTGGAAATTGTTTGTAAATTAAGGCATATATAAATTAAAATAAAAGACCAAAACAAATTAAAATTGACAATGCCAAAAAATTAATAATTTATAAGTTTTTGGAAAGTGTTTGGAAACAAATTAACAAATTAAAGGCCTATTATAAGTTCAATAAAGGCCAAAAATAAAATATAACTTTTTGGGAAAGAAAAAGTAAACAAAACATTAGACATGAATGTTTTTAGAAAGTCTTTGGAAGTTAACGGCCTATAAAAAGTTCACTAAAGGGCCAAAAAGAAAACAAAAATTTAAAATATAGAATGAGTTTTGGAAAGTGTTTGTAATTAATTAAAGGCCTATGCAAAGTTCACTAACAGGCAAAAAAAAAGAATAAAATATAAGTTTTTGGAAAGCGTTTAGAATTAATTTAATGCCTATAAAGAGTAAAATAAAAGGGCCCAAAAGCAAAAAGATTTTGGAAAGTATTTACGAAAAAGAAAAAAAAAACAATAATTGTTTTGAAGACATTTTTAATTTTTTTGGAAATTGAAAAAGGCAAAAAAAAAACAACATTAAAATGAAAATCAATGAAAACATATGTTTTTGGAAAGTGTTTGGAAATGAATTAAATGCCATTAAAAAGTTAAAAAAGGCCCCAAAGCCAAAACGATTTGAAAAAAATAAAACAATAATTGTTTGGAAAACATATTTTTTTAAAAGTATTTGGAACAATGACTTTAAAAAGCCATAAAAATTAATCAAAACGCTTTTCTCCCGCCCAAAAACAGTTTTTAAAATCCAAATAAACGGCAAAACTACCAAAATAAGAAAATACGACCCATCGGTCCATTATAATTGCATGTTCATGACGTCATGCACTTCACGGCATGTCGCCGCCATGTCTGCATTAGCCGCCTCAAAGAGGTCCTTCGCTCGCCCGATCACATCAATCAATTGCCTATTGAAATCGAAAGTATCTCCCGTCAGTGTTATTAATTGTTTTCAGTAAGATTGGATTGCGTCCGCGAACTTAAACAAATTCGGACTTCGGTAGGAATGCTATTGCTGTAAGTTTGAAAGTAGATTGTGACTGGGGGCCGATATTTACAAAGAGTCATTAGCTGTTCTTGGTCCTATGTTTTTTCTTTCTTTTGAACTCCCTGGGTGTTTCTAGAAGTGTCCTTTGTTTCAACCTGTCTTATTGTTTAGGAGAGGGATTGACCATGAATCATTCCAGACCGTTCTTTTTTCCCGGAAGTCCAGAGCCCACTTTCGGAAAAAATACCGTCTGAAGAATATTCATACGGTTAAATAACGTCCCTGTGACAAAGAGGTTCTATATAGATTGAGTAGCAAACGTTTACGTAATCTTTAGAAATCATCGTCTCGCATGTTTGCCGTTTGTGGAGCCGACCACAAAAACCTACAGTACCAACAATAGACAGCGATGGCTGCCTCCGCTTCTTCCACATACTGTGGGTGCCGCTTTGCATATACACTAATCGTTATTGATCAAATTGATGTGTATGTGTTAGAGGTCCAGGTGTAATAATAGTGCACCTGATCATTGTGCCAGATACTCTTTTTTTCTCATAATGCTATGCGCGCTTAGGTGGACAAGATGTATTCATTAGGCGGTTTATTTAAATCAAGACGACTGACGTGTCATTTCATTCGTTGTGTGGCCATGGGTAGGACAAAAAGGTTCCACCCAATAGCACCCGCCATCCAACAACTGATATTTTGGCGGATTGTTTGTATCCGAATTGACATTAGTGTGTATACAAGCACCCAACTATAATTATTCCGTGCAATTTCAAAAGTCAGCGCCCAGCACGGACCTACTGGTTTTGAATTGGCTTCACCCCCCCTTGGTCTGTGACCACTTTCCGTAACTATAATGGACATTTGAACAAAGAAGAAGCAGCAATTGGACATGATGGAAAAGAATAAGGGGAAGACGTATATAGCTTGTTATAACATGTACATTGTTTGGGTTGCGAGTAAGCATCGTTCTTGATCTCGTACACTGCTGTGTTGTTTACTCTGACCGCCTCAGCCGAATCATGAGTAACGATATCGAACTCTCTGTCTGTATACTGATCAGGGATGGTCTGTATAGGCCCGTGGTAGATCACTCGTCTGCCAAGAAAGCGAAATGTCTGGGGTTCGCATTCCAGTACAAGCGCATACGTTTGATGTGTTTTTCAATGTGTGGTTTGCCTATGCATGTTTTTGTTATAATTTAGGCTTAATGATTAGTTTAATGTTAAGGAACACGACGTAAGCAAATCATTTTTTGTCTCGTGTAAAACTGGCTTGTTTGCAGTGTATGGCGCGTAAGCCCTTATAGCTTGTTAGTAGGGAGACAAGGTCAAGACGTGTTTTTGAAAAACATGGTCTTTGGGGAGATTCTTGCATAAAGACTCGACGTGTTTCTTACTGGAATGCATCTAACAAACCGTCTAAAGTCAACGCAATTTCAAAACTACTTTTGTGGGCCGGTCCAGCTTACTCTCTGAAGACACTTGGCGCCGGTTGTACGCTGTATGTATGATGTATGTACGATGTTTGTCTCTCGCCAACATCTTTTTACAAAAAAGGTGAACCTTTACCAGAACGCAAAGTCCGATATCCGCGATTTTGATGAAACTTACGGTATGTGGGAAGTGTTGGACATAAGTATTAACTGTGCAAAGTGTTGACGGTAAGCATTCATACTAATGAGCTCATTGAGCGGCCCACGGATATTCTTTGAATATGGCGATCACGAAAGTCGAGAACCGCCAAATTCTAGTTTATTTTGTTTTGTACTTGTTCGTCTACAAACCATTGAAACTTTTTCGGTAGGTCTTCTAAAACCAATCAAGTGTAAAATTAGAGAGAAATCTGTATCCTCGAAAAATATCCTCGTCTAATTGAAATCAAGTGGAGCGTCTCAGACCCGGTCTCAGAGCGTGGAGTTCCGTCGGCGGGCCCCCTGAAATTCTTTATCTCACATGCGCTCCGCTTAGGCTATTTCTGATAATTTGTATCAATAAAATGGCGGTCGGATTTACACCTCATAATATTTTGTACAAAATGAAAATACAATGTACGGCATTTCCGTCTAAAAGAGGGCTTCCGTGCTCCGCGGAATCATGTATAAAGATAGCTTTAAAAATCCCATGTAAGGTGGATCTTAAAAATACGCCAATCACTGTTTTTCACCCAGAGCCTCCTTCAAGAGTTTGCGACATTCTCTGCAGACAACTCTAGTTTGAGCTGTAAATCAGTATAGATTTTTCATTAGCAACAACTAGTGATCCGTCAGGTGTGATGGCAAGATCCCGCGGCGATTCCAATCCCTTGACAACGCACTGTATGAATGAACCTCTGGAACTGTACTTGTGAATGTGCCCAGTGTTTGGAATGTATTGACGACCTTTGCAGAGTTGCATTGCAATGTAAATGCAATCATCACCATCGCATACTACCCCACATGCCCATATCTCCTTACGCGTCACATCCTCATCCATAAATGGTGTAAAGGTAAATACTTCATTACTCGAGTGATCAATTGCAACTGCTTCACTATACTTTAAACAAGGTGTACGGGACTGTTGTAGGATTTCACTCTTACTATTGACAACCATACTTCCATACGGGTGAACTCTGCACTCGACCGTTTTTACCCAGTCTCCATCTGGACATGTATGAACGGTGACGACATTCCTCCTCCAATTACCCACTAATATTTCTCCTACAGAACCAGTGTTACTATCTATGGCAATAGATTCACCTACACAATCTACCATGGGATCGTCATTTCCTGTGTAAATTTTGAAAGAGTGAAGGTATTTGCCTTTATCCTTGAACACCTTCACATACGGTGTGCCATCTACTATCATGATGTAACCTTGTGGTGAGACAGCTATATCCAAAGCTTGATGCATCTGTTTATCAGGGTCTTTATCAGATGAAATTAGAGGCATTTTATATCGCCCATCACTGCCGAGAATGCACAACCCACTCGAATCGGCAAGCAACAAATCTCCATTAGGACAGCAGGCAACACGGTGTGCGTCGAGTAATTTCCCTCCATGCTGTGGTTGGATATCCGTCTTTAATGTCCATTCACACAACTCTGTATAACAATACAAAAATATTAAATGTTTCATTTCATTTTTAAAGTTTTCCAATGGTGTTACTTGTTTCTTTGTCTTTATCTTTGTCTATTTTGTTATTGAGAAAATACATGGTTTGATCTATATTGGCCGATGTTTGAAAATTAATATTCAATTAAAAGGAATATTATTGATATAAATTATAATTACCTGACTTCAATATTTGATTGAATCTTTTAAGATTCAATCTTTTCAGATACAATTTGTGTTGTGTTTAAATAACCAGAATTGCACTTATAATATATACACGACACAACACAGATATTGCAATATTAAGAAAATCCTTAAAGTAAACAAAGTGTTTCTTCTTTTTTAAAAAAATTAACAATTTTTGTAAATATATATGATGTCGAATTCGGTTCTCTGGTTTTGAAAATTAATGGCTCTCCCGTAACGGGCGATGATATTCTATCAATTCCAAATTGTGCTTCATGGGGTAGCTTTATATATAAGAAAGACGGAAGCTTGCTTTTATTATTACTCGTTGACTCGTTACAGAGTAGCGTGAATCTGCAAACAGAATAACCAGAATGCTCTTATAATATAAAAACCGACTTTTATATGTCAAAGCTACATCCTAACAAAAACTTGACAAATCAATGATATAAGACATAACATTTCGGCATGAGTTTCTGTTTCTTCACTTTTCTCAGCTCCATCAAAGTAGAAATACACCACATACCGCCACAATGGATCCCGATAGATGGTCGATTCTTTGGGTCCGCATACCAACAAACCGTCTCATTAAGTCTGATGATCTGACCGGGCAGGTCCCGTCCCCAGTTAGGGTTGGTTAAGGGTTACCTTGTCCTACGTAGAAAACCACATGATCCTATTCCATTCCTTCAAATGGTGGTTTCCTTGTACAAATCTCTAGAATCGCATACCACTCAAAAACGCTAAACGGCGGCTGTTTTTGAATTAGACAGCTCGCATGCGCATTTCCTTCCCTTGTAATTCTGGTGACCATGTATCGATAAGTTCCTTTTGCACTTGATGTTGTTGGAGCGCGATCAATGTTCTCAATTTCTGTTCTCAGCAAGACCGAAGTCACGAGCTTTACAGATTGTCTTGGAAGAGAAGACAGTTCTGTGGCTTGATGTCCCTGGTGAGCAGTTTTGCATTTCGTGTATATACCTGTATGGCCATGCTGAGTCTTTTGAACCACCTTTTCTCAACTCAATATGAATGGGTTTTTATTTTATTTTACAGGTCTGCATGTAATGACTCATTGGAGGCATACTCAAATCAAGAAATAATGTCAGTACCCCAGTGTGACAAACCCCCTAGCATAAACTATTTGGGGGGGGGGGTTGGCTAAATTGGCCATGGACTATCCACTTCTTTTTCTTCCAAGTTCAAAAATCACACTTTTGGCGGCTGCTTGTTTGTATTCCTTGTAGGACTTTTTAAGGTTACACGTTTGACAGTTCCAAACCACCTTCCCAGCCCAACCTTTTCGTGGAACTCCGCGATCCTTGAATTCACTTTTGTCGACTGACGCCTCCCATTTTGAAATTAGCTATCGCAATATCCCTGAATGAAAATGAAAGTCGAGGACCATTATATACTTGGCAACAAAATCTTTAAAATTAAATATTACTAACAGTGAATGTAAGATTTCTAATAGTTGTATTGCTGTGATAAATTTTCCGTAAAGAAGTGGTTCACCAAGCTGTAATTAGCAGTGGTGCACCCGTTACACCCCACAAAACACACACACACCGCACGAACACACACCTCCACCCCCCCCACACACACTCACACGTAAGCAACAGTGAACCACACACAGGACATACGAATTTTGATTGTTCAGGCGACCACAAAGTCAATCACAGCACTTGTGTGGCACTTATTTCAACATATTTGATTACTAGTTTGTGTCATCATGTTTCAATGGAATTCCCTTTCTCTTATATCCAAGGGTTTTCCCAGGAAATGGCCACATCTTATTAGTCAGGGTTATAAACGAGGAATCCCATCTAGAAGTTTGGGGTAAGAAGGTTTGAAAATGTTTTTCTATGTTTGAAGGGTACTGAATTAGAATTTTTGGTCCAACCTCTGGGAATTATGGGACTTTGTAAATAAGGGGGTACTATTTAGTACAGGGGGTAATTTGAAATCAGTCAATGTGTTTACTGTACACCAATGTATTTGTCTCATTAAAAGGATTACAAAAGGTATATTTTGTATAGTTGCCACCTTTAAGTTACACGGCTACAAACCCTGATAAGGTTCAAGGTCATTCGGGGGCAAAAAAAATCCAATGTTCAAATTTTTGTTGGAACCCGTGTCAAATTATTGCCCTGGTCATACGACACACCATTTACTTCCGCTCTCATATAGCATCTGTACTACTGGCATACAGCGCCACCTATTCCGTTTGCTCCTTCCGCATCGCTAATTTGCCGGCTATTCTTAGACATGCCTACGTCTTTTGACTCCTAGCAACAGAGCGCTGTGTTAAAGGCTCTGCGATTAGCTGAACCAGGAATGAAAGAAACGTTTTCGCGGATACCTTGGTATCGCTAAATCAAACGATCAGTGTTCTAGAATCTGATGTTAGAAATGGGTTCCTGACAAAAAAGACCAATTAAGGCTCACTAGTTTTTTTGTAAGCCTGGCCGTGTGGCATTACTTTATAGTAGCACATAGACTTGAGCCACTGAAAATGTAAGAAAATTGCTGTATGAATCGTCATTTTTCACTTTTTTTATTTTTTCGTCTTTTTCCAAGAATAACACTATATTATAACTAGTCAGCTAACTAGACAATTTAGTTAGGAATATTAAGGTGCGTAAATCGGTACGATAGGCCAAGTTTTTTTGCGCAATCTCCAGTGTACCGCAATGTCCAAAAAAATCCAATCAACGCTCGCTGACAGAGTTTCCCACCCTCAGCTCACGGCGTCAGGAGTAAGTAATCTTGTCACAGACCTGGCAAAAGATATTATCTAAAGTAGTACTGCGCGAGAATTAACGTGACCAGTCCGTCATAGCGAATAGCATGCAATGAAACAAATCAATCTCAAATTATCTCCAGAATACGAAGGGGTTCTATGGGAGATTTTTTTGCATCAGAGGTCCGGTACAGAAGCGGCTAGGGGCCGACCAGTAACCCTCGTCATCAGAAGATTAATGTATGTGTGTGCTTTATTCCGTTAATATGGTTAAAGTAATTACGAAAACCGATCTTCTGCCAGCTTGAGTTTTGTGCGTGCAGGTATAGTCGCTCGTCTTGTGATCTAAAGGTCCTGGGTTCAATGCCTACTTCTGACCGCAAAATTAACTTATCTATTATTTTGGGACTATAGATTGCAATGAAAACTTCAAAGTTGCCTAAACTCGCGATTTACACGGCAAGTATAGGGTTCCTACCTGGTCGGCCCCTAGCCACTTGTGTCCGTTACTAATGTTTTGTTTCACTATTGTATCGTAATGGGTCTGAACCTATATAAAACCTAGCGAGAAAATTGAACGTTTTTGTCGGTACTTTGTGCCGCAAACCGGAAACGTGACACTCATCGCTACGGTCGCATCCATCTTTTCCACAATGCCTTTCGGTATTATTTCAGTCTTGAGTCTTTTCAAACGCTGGTTTCATTTAAGCGCCTTCAATTTTATAAACAGGATATACGTACTACCGGAACCGCCGTCCGCTCGCTCCG
>JAMKCH010035951.1:0-48138 GCA_023653785.1 Ophioderma brevispina
TGGATGGTCTCAGATGGTTACTGGATGTTCCTGGGTGTTGGTTGGCCCTTTGTTGTATGAATGGTTTGTTTGAGCAAATTTGCCTGAAACTCAAATTGGCCATTTTCTGGCCCAAATGGTCACAATTAATGATTTCTTAAATTAAAATTACAACACTTTGGATGGTTCCTTAATGGTTCCCAGTGTTTTAGCTCCTTTGGTGTGTCATGGTTGATGAAAACTACCTGGATCCCGATTCAACAGTTTTTGGTTCAAAATGGTCAAAAATTTTAAATTAACGTTTTTCATTTTTTCAATAGTTTGGATGTTTCTGGTGTTTTTGGCTCCTTGTGTGTAATCAACACAAACCAAATAGCAAACAAATTGCCCATTTCCATCCAAAATGGTCAAATAATGATGTTTCAAAATGTGGACACTTTGGATGGTTCTTGGACGTTATTGGATGGTTCCCGGTGTTTTTTTGCTATTTTGTGTTCAATGTTGATGAGCACTGTCCGTAGGGACTTTGTGCGTACACAGGAATGGGTGCACATGTTACACAATTTTTAACATAGGACCTTTAGTTCCCAGAAAGGATTCATTTCTTCTCTGGCCTGTCATGGTAGTGGTTTTGTAAATCATTAATTTGACATCCAAAATGTAAAGGTCGATACTGAAACAAGAAAAATACAGATGACTACAATTTGTGGCGGATTACCAAAATTTTTAATTGGTATCCAAGGATGAACTAAATTTTTTGGCGGATTACCAAATTTCTCCTAGGTAATCCGGCGGATTACCACTTATTTTTCTTATTTCTAACGCTGGTTAGAAACCAATAGTTACTTTGGGTCTGAATTGTTTTTCCAATATTTTTTTTTATTTTATTTTTTACCAAAGTTGGTAAGAGTCCATCACCATTGAAATAAAAACTTACCCGTGAAGCAGGAGAGAAATTATTGTGAGTATTCGATTTTCAATGTGTGATTGACTCTTTCCCAGTAATACGCAACTTGTGATGAGGAACACTCAGTAGACCAGGATAAAAATTGCATTCAGAAGGCATCTGCTATGCTGACACATGTAGTTAATTTCACCCCTTTACAACTGATATTGACCCTATATTCAACATTTTTAAAAAAAAAAAAATTAATCATGTTAATGCTTTCTAAAACAGGAAAGAGATTTGAGTGAGTGGTGCCTACTTGCTACGGTCAGTAGTTTCTGTATCGGTGTGGTTAAAATATATGTGATCTGCATTGGAAGTGGAAATTTTGTCTCGTGTGTTTTTGACACCTGAAAAAATAATGAATAATGAATAATGACAATTGACCGCCCCCCATATTTTTAAACCTGCAACAGGAAAAAAATCCATTGGGTGAGGGCCTTTCATCCCACCCCAGATCACCAATCACACAAACTTCTATACTTACCAACCATCCCCACACATCATCAAGCTGAGTGGTACATCCATCATTGATGTCCCATGACAAATTCCAGATCACAAGGATTGACCTGGCATAGGCTTTGAAAGACATGCTGATCATGAATAGCTTGATATTCATACAGCACTATACCCCAAACACGATGGAGTCCACTTTGCAGTAAATGTTCTTATGGCATTGATATAGGCATCAGTGGGCAACCTGCAATATATCCATTACATGTGAAGATGTAATCAACAGCTGCATGACCCTAAACAGTTTGTTTTATTTTTTTTTACACATTTTGTTTATGAGGAGCACATCAATTCTGACACCTGATGTAAAGAAAGGGCATCAAGAGGGGGGTGTGGCCATCTTTTGTGACCCAACTGACACGAGTGACCTGATGAATTCAGCAGACTTTACGGATACAGTGCACTTTATTCAGGGAATATCAGGTCATAGTGTCAACCGGAGACAGCGTAGGTCGTCATCATCGGTCGTCATCACTTATGTCTGACCACTGTTGGACGAAGAGCTACGAAGCAGGGTTGGAAGTTATTATAGTCATGTGTGTGCAGGTAATGGACCGGATTGTTCCCCCTGCTCTTTTTGATAAGGCTTGCAACTTTTTACCGCATCACGGAATGACTCCTCTGATACACAGGAACCAACAGCTTTTATATGACTCTCCACACTCGGAGGTGCGGACACCCATTGCATACAAACACCTGCACATTTCACGCAATTGGTGGGAGCAAGGAGAAATTCCATAATCACAACACTGTTGTGCGATGTATGCAATTTCCGACCTTAATAGAAACTAAATTTGTAGATGACCAAGAAATCCCACTCTTGCAGGGCTCGAACCAGGGCCGCTCAATCAATCTTCTACTCTGCCGACGGTTCAATGCCTTAGACCGCTCGGCCACCTCACCCCACTAGTGCTAGTGGTCACAAAATGGCCACACACCCTGCAAAGGTATCGCAAGCGACCTAACTCCAAAAGGGCCTTATCTGGTCTCTAAGAGAGTCTAACTTAGTCCGGTTTTCAAATCAGGGTTGTCCTACAGGAATGGCCTTTTTCCTTCCAACATAGTCTAAAAATGTGCTGTAACAGGTGAAAAAATTCCTCATGGATGGGCCATTTCGACCCATCCATAAGGAATTTTCTCACCCGTTACAATTTTAACTTTCACATTTTGGCAAAGGGGAACAAAGAGTTTAACATCTGGTTTAAACCCGGACTAAAGTTAGACTCCATTTGCAAATACCAACCATTGACTTCCATGTTATAGCTCACTCTCAACTACACTACTGTTTTGTTAGAAAATTATCCTGTCACTGCAAATTGGGCATACTAGTGTAGCTTGGCGAAAGCAATAACAGCACATTTTTTTGAAGATCACCCCCACTTTTCCAAAATTTTGAGATTTTTGCAGAGTTGCATTGGTAATGGCTAGTAAACTATATGAATGGTGGAGCTCGAACATGTGTTTTTTTTCGCAAAAGACGGATTTTTTTAATTAGGATAATTAATATTGTTACTGAAAATATTCCAGTGGCTTCTGCAAATGTCCTTTTCCAATATGATATAGCCATGAAATAGCCCCGTAACATGTCTACGCTTATCCATAAGGTGTTCCATTGGTTCAGCAAGTCAGTTAGAGGTCATTTTCATGAGGTGGTACTATTTCATATGGACAACAGAAATTTGGCATTTGCCAGTTCCACCTTTAATTATAATCAGGAATCCTCGATTCTGATACAACCATCGCTTCTTTCACATACAAATACACCACTTTTAGCATTACCATTCGCAGTATTTACTAGAGCATTACGCAACACAATATGCACACATCCTCAAATTTTGAAAATTGGGGTCCGCTCTCACAAATGTGCTGTTTCTCACTACGATCTTCTGGCTGTGTCGGTATCTGGCTAAAAGGGCCTCCCTAGAACCGATTGCACTTAGACCACGTTGCTGAAGTTCCATCCGTAATTTGTTCATCCGTCATCGAATTCTGGTAACACACAATGGTTTATTGCTCACTAATCTAATTAAAGAAGATGAAGCATTTATAAACAATGTCACTTAGTAGAATAACTTTTTGATTAATATTTTTTCTCCTTTAAGGTTTGTGTTCCATGGTCTTTGGTACCCCATGACTGTGGTAATTTCTGTCAATTTACGGAGAGAAAATATAAACTGCCAAATTTCTTCTAGAGTAGATTGAATATGCTCGTAAGGATTTGGCAAACACTATACTTATACCAACAGTCACATGATATAAAAAAAATCTAATGTTTGAGTTAAGTCAGGGGGAACGAGACTGTGGATCATGAAATGCCCCTTTAAGAGGTCATAATATATAAGCAACGTTGGTGGAATATCCTTCAATTTGGGGTTATAAAGGGTTTTACACAATGGAGTAAATGACCCCTAATTTGACATTTGACCTCTTAATGCTTACAATTCCTGAATGCCGTAACATGGTCTACACACACCGCGAAAACACTTGGGAGGAGCAGGCCTAGCGGTTCGGGTGCTTGCCTGGTTGGCGCGCAAATTTTTACCAAAAATCCCAGGTTCGAATCGTAGTGGGGTCAGTGCTGGAATTTAAATAAAAATTTTAATTTAATAAAAACAAACAATCGGGGCTCAAATCTGGATTGAATCTGTATATGAGCTATTAAAATCACCGAATACCGCTCGCCTCATGGTTCACTGGAATTGGGCAAATTGAAAGCATCCCGTCCTTCAAAGGGATGTTAGCCATCGGTCCATCTACAGAAGAGTCACAACTGTACATTGTAATCGCAGTCAGTGTCGAATAAGAGTAGGGTGTAAACCCCTGCGTGTTCCCAATCTTGCCCCAGTCTAAAAAGGGGGTCATGTTAGGAGTGTCCGTATCATGGATACAGCGACCCCGGATAGCTTACTTAAAATAAATCCTGACACAATATAAGCTATCCCAATTACTGTGGATAGAATAGAGAGAGAGCAAACAAATAACATTGTTTCTAGATTTTCTCTGAAAAAACGCTATTTTAACGGGAGGTCACGCTCGCTTTACCAAACCCCACGTTACACCTGTAAGCCCTCCGTAATAATAATTCACATATAATTTCACTTTTTGAAGAAGTCAAACCTAATTTGATGTGAAATTTCCCCGTAAACAAATTGTGAATGACGATCTGGGAAACCTTGCACATGGTGCAAAATTTTATATTTTGAGTTTTGACTATCATTGCAAAGTTGCATGATAAAGTTTCCATAACTTTTGACTTCTTTCTTCTATGATAACTATCAAAGTTACGACTCATACGATCTGACAAAAAATAAAGTAAAAATAACAGATTTTAGGTATTTCTTTCTTTTTTCAAAACTGTCCTGCACGGACATGTGGCGGGTTTTCCCAGAATCACATCACAATTATTGACGACTGAATTTAAAAGTAAACAAAAGGAAATTGCATCACCTCACACAAAAAAATCAGTAAAAAAACACTTTTTCATGCTATCATTATGATTGTACCAAATTCTATTAAAATGACACAGTTGGCATAAATTTGACATATTTTTTTTTTTTACGTTCAGTCATTTGTTTATTTTTTATCATATTCTTAATTAAATTCTTATTAGTGACTCCCTGATTTTTCAGTGATCTGAATGATGGAATTTTTTTAAATTGGAAAATAAGAATATTTACCAGGGGATTCGGCACAGGGTATGATACAATGCAGGTATTGGTTGATATGTTGTACGTACGTACATAGCAACCAATGCAAGTGAGAGTAGTGTAAATGTTATGAATCAGCAGTTTTCTTAATTATTATTATTTTCAACACAACTATTATAGCAAAATGGATAGTAATTTTTAGATGTGAGCTATGGTTTGAGTCAGGATCTAAAAACAATTTGATATCCCATAGTGCAATGGGCAAAGTTTCATCAATCTCATGTACGGCGGAGCTAGGGAAACATCGTTCATCTCCCAAGTTTGTTCGCTGGCGGTGTGATGGTCTACCATACATTTGACCTCAAATATACTCCTATGTCTCCCATACATTGGTAATCAACACCAAGTGTAATGGGAATCTATCAGACTGTGAAAGAAGCATTTACAAAATGTAAACAGACAGCCAAAAAGATGCAGCACCATTAGGTGCCGAAAAAGCCCTGTTTTACGAGCCCGACCGACCCTAAATTTTCAGTTTTGCAGATTTGTTATTTTTTTAGCTTTCCAATAATCATGTAAAATCAGCCTGTTTTTAGCCCAAATTTATCAATTTTGCTAATTTTTAAAAGAAAATTTGTAATTTTTTTTCATTTTTTCTCTTGATTTTTCAGATTTTGGAGCTATTTTAGGCCAATTTTGACCTCCAGAAAAGAGAAAACAAAGAAAAAAATTCACCCGACCGACCGACCCTACTCGGAAGGTCCATTCACCCATAAAACAGCCTGGGGTTGTTTTTTTTTGTCGCCTTACTATCCCAATCATGGAAAAAATAGTTGTCACACTCAGTGCAATAAGTTGAAAAAGTCCCCATGCTCACTATACTGAGATCAAAATTGGGTAATTCAATGTTCATTAGAAAGCAGAGAGATTTCCCCTTTCCCACCTTCCCATGTCCATCAAACAATGGTGGGGGCCTGGTAGGGCTGCTGACAACTTGACTTGGATCAACATTGCCTTGGGGGAGAGGGGGTTTGCTTTTCTCACCAAAATCAAACAAAGTGTGGCAACAGTTTTTCCATGATTGTAGGCCTCACGCAGTATACCACATAGGCCAATGAAACTCACCTTGATGGCTTTGATAACTTTTACCAGCTGGTCTTTGGTCTCATGCAGCCCCAAGCGATCAAGAAATGCCAGAATTGAGACAATCTTGAGACTGCGCAGGGTGAAGTTTTTGAATGGGTTCAATCCTGGGAGTAGGTTGGGCAGACCGAGCTTCTTTCGAGCCTCTGTCATCTCTTGAGGAGGCACTAGAGAAATAAAAAACAAATCACAAATTGATTTAGTCACAGATTTGATACCTTGCTTAATATCCACCCTGCTGATATGAACAGTTGATTTGAATACTGATCCCTTACTACTACTTCACACACAAATTTCCATCAATTTGTCACCAGATTTATAAAACAAGATACTGCAAGATCTAGGTAAAAGTTAGATAGTCCATCTGAATTGGATTAATGCTCATTTTACTGAGCTTTTTTGTAACATGGTTTACCAAAGGCGTGGGGATAGTTACCACCCCCTTTGGTAAACCGTGTTTCATTATAAAGCACATAATGCTTATGATTTTGGTATCAATTCTGATGGCACTAGGCAAAGGCTATGGTCCTAGCTCTTCTGATTTTACGCATCTCATTATACCTCGTACCAAGCACAGATTTGGTGACAGATCATTCAAAGTCATTAGTCCCAAGCTCTGGAACACGCCTCCTGTTAACATCAGAGAGGCATCCTCCACCAGTGTTTTTAAGCGGCTCCTGAAAACACACTTATTCCTGATATTTAAAGGTGCATTTTGTGATCCCAGCACCTTCTGTTTTTCATTGTTCACTAGATATCCTTCAGAAAAGCTTATTCACAACTTTTAAGTTGATCCCAATCTTACAGTTTTGCATTATTTGCAAATGCTTGTTTCCCACAGTCCCATAGTCCAAGTGCTATAATTTCTGTCTGTTTATGGACAGAAAATACAAAATTGCAAATTTCTTACAGATCCACGACCAAATTTGCATGTAAGATTAGGTACACATGGATTACTAATGCTTTAACGGTTCAGATGATATAAAAATATCAACTTTTTGAGGCAAGTCGGGGGGACGAGCCTGTGGATCACGAAATGCCCCCTTTAAATTTTGTTCATTTGGATTTGTTAGTAATCTGTATTATATGCTGTATATTTCATATTTATTATTACTCTTCTATTTTAAGTATTTGTTGTAAGGCACTTAATATGTTCTCTGTAGAGTGCCATATGGATTCACTCCAGTAAATAACAGGGGAAACAGAAGTCCAGCCCCTGCTGCAAATGATAGTGTTTTTTTGCAGACTCTCACCTAAGAATACCCTAAAAACTGAGGAAAATGGTGAGAGATGGGTTGCAAATCATGGTTACTATCAATATTAAGTATAAAATCTGTAGGAATATCAACAAAAGTTGACATTGATAAGTTATGTTGATCCAACAAACCAATTTTAACCGTATTCTTACAGGGAACACCCAGAGGGTGTTTTGAATCAATCCCATGATGCATAGCAATGTCCCTATACTGTACTTTACTAAACACATGTCAGTACTTAGGGATAAAAAGTCTTCCAAAAGTTTAAGAACCACAAGACATTTCATAATCATGCTAAAAATTTCCTAAGTACTAATGCTTTGTGGGCTAAAATGAGCATTAAAGTCAGGGTTTTTATGTGTAAAGAATAGGATTTTTATGTGATCACATGACCCTATTGAGGTGAAATTTCCCAAAACAGGTGCATTGTGGGGTTGACTCAAAACACCCTCTAGGGAACACCTGACTAAAAAAGTGCTCTGACCTCCAGGGTCCACGGTGCATGCTAGTCTTCACGGTCCAGTAGCTTGAAAATTTTGGGGATAACTACCCTAATTTCATGATTGATTGGGTAGGAGATATGGGAACGAAAGGGACATCTATTTACCGGTATGAAACTATATAAATGCAATTTATTATTATTATTTATTATTCTTACCAGTAGGAATTCAGAAAACAAAAGTTCAATGACTTACATCCTTGTGCCGCTTGTGAAAGTTGATTGGAGGGTGCTGGGCTTCCGGTAGCCGAATCCATCGGCAAAGTGTTTGTGTTTGGCTTGCTTGTTCTTGGGGGCGATGTTGATTGCATGTTGCCCTTCCTCCCACCGAGGACAGAACCCATTGCAATTACTTTACCCTTCAAAAAGAAATGGTTTTTTTTAATATATAAATGTGATTTATAAGACATGCATGAGATTTTTCAGAGGATTTCTGTCATAAAAGTAGACAAACTCAAATTTCACATTTGAAATTTTGTCAAATGTTTAAACATACAGCCCAACTAAATGACCTATAACCACCTCTTAATGCAATCCTTGCTTCCTTTTACTGATGTCTGTTCATGCTTTTCCAGTTGACATGTTAGTCCACGAGCTGGAAATTGAGGTACCAAAATTCATTTCCTCAATGTAATGGGCAATGGAAACCCAGGATCAAATGTATTGTATCTAAGTCTTTTTATTTGTTCAATTGTATTCATTTCTCTTAGGTCCTAGGTTGTGTGCTCAGCGCATTGATGCCTGTGATATTATGTGCTTTTATAAGAACTTGCTATTATTATTTAGGTTTTGAAAAAAAATTGAATTCAACAAGACCTGATACACAAGATTGTGGAAGTCTTTGTGGCCTTCAAGACCAAAATGTATGTGAATAGATGAAAAGTTAGGCAGACACATACACTAGCAAACAGAAATAAATGTATTGATTTTGGAAATAAAAACCAAATCATCAGGAAGTGAACAGCTATGCAGACCAAATGGTGACCAAAGTTTAAAGCTATAAGCAGGTCAAAATGTGAGTAAGTACGATTCCTAGGGTCTCATACATCAAAAAAAAATGCATGTAACGAACCTTTGCTTACAAATGTGGAAACAATAAAAATAACTTCAGTGTTCAAAACAATATTTTAATTCCCTCCCCCCCAAAAAAAACCTGACACTTGCATAACCTATGCAGACAACTCTGTAAATTGTTCCTTAAGTTTGGTTCTTTAATTAGTTTAAATGCAACACCAACTAAAACTAGAATTTTGCGGTTCTCGTCTTTCGCGCTCACTATATTCAAAGAATATAAGCTGTGGGCCGCTCCATGACCTTTGACCTTGGCACATGACCTTTGACCTCATCAACATATGAGGGGTCCCATGGTGCACCTGTGACACAAGTTTGGTTCCAATTGAACTTCAACTTTTCAATTGAGGTCAATTTTACATTTTTAGCCTATTTTTCAACTTAACCTCACATGACATTTGACCTTGGCACATGACCTTTGACCTCATCAACATATGAGGGGTCTCATGGTGCACCTATGACACAAGTTTGGTTCCAATTGAACTTCAACTTTTCAATTGAGATGAATTTTTTAAAAAACAACAATTTAGTGACACACACGCACAACAGATTGCTAAGAGGTCCTGCCAGCTATAGCTGGTGGCCCACAAAAATAAAACATCTACATGTAGAGATTAACAAGTAATTCAACAACCACACTATTCTTATTTATTGTCACTTACCAAAAGCACAAACTTGTAATCATCGCATTCCTGAATCCACTTTGGAACTTCCATAAGTCTGTTTTCTAAGAAGCTGGTAGGATCTACATATCCCTGGGCCTCTGCCTCCTTTGCTGGTGAAGTTTCATCACCATCTCCAAGGGCACTTTCTAGGACTTCTGATAATCGATTTTTGGTAGTCTTTTTGATGACAAAGTGGATGTGATTATCTGAACCGCTGCATCTTGGAGATCGGGTGACACATCCAATGACCTGACCAGCTGATACCTGATAAAGTGCATTAGATTTGGATATGCACCAAACAGATTAAGTAATGCTAGCAAAAAATGCCCCGGCCCCTGGGTACCCGGGGATGGCCGGGACTTGCACACAAGGTGTGTTTTTGAAATGTTAAACTCCCCGGCCATGTCCCGGCCCTGCAGGACAAAATTTTTATGTCAAACCCTGGCCAAGTCCCAACCCCTGCTAGCCGGGCAAAAGCGCCAAAATGCGTCAAACCCGATTGTGCAATTCATTTCCAGGTTTATAGAGGTCAGCTTTTCGGAAGAGGGGTACACAAGTGCCGAAACGGGGCCCTGCGCTTCCGTTTGTCCCGACCCAAAATCCCGGCTTTTATTGACATGCGTGAACTCCATGAACAAGTCCTGGCATACACCCGGTACACCCGGACAAAAAAAGGATCAACTCCCCGGCTATCAGGTAGTACAAGTCCCGGCCATCCCGGGTACCCAGGGGCCGGAGCATTTTTTGATAAGTGCATAATACGATACAGGTAGAAGCAAGATTTAAGCCCTAAATGAAGAATTTGGAGGTTTTCTATCTTACCAGTGACTTGATTTCAAAATAATCTTGTTTCTGTTTTACTTTTGAAAATTATTTATGTCCAGAATTCTCTCAAAGCAATTGCATAAAAGATAACAACTCAGTGGAAGAACTTGGCCTTGAACCTCGTTCTTCGAAAATAATGGCATCATCTCAGTTTCAATTCGTAATAGAGTGAGTACCGGTTACAAAAATCATATCTTTATTCTCCAAGTCTACTAAATTGAATGAAAAGAACATATGCAACAAGATGCATGGTTGACAGGCATGCACGAATGACATGAGTGCATTAACCTAAAAATAACACTGAGACACAGTGCGTAATACCTATACTCTGTCCAGCTCGAAGTATGAAGTAGCGACGCGGGCGTATACATTGAACCGACTTTCAGCGCGCGCGTAAGCAAAGCACAAGCGCACTGCAAATGAAAGGCGGCACTGAGTATACGCGCGCGTCGTCACTTCATACTTCAGACAAGACAAACTATAGTCTAAATTGTGAATTGAAATTGGACAGAGACCAATAAAATTCTCTCACAGTAGTTAAAGCATATGTAAAACCTGCCTCCAACATTTATAACATGCAAAACTCTTTCATAAAAGAAATACTTTCTGGACACACCAGTTAATTAGTAAGCAATATGTAGATGCAAAATCCTCAGATTAAAAGAAAAAGAATTATGCAGTGCGTAATTTTAAGATGGCCCCACAACTGTGGTTTAACCACAATTTATTGAAAATATGCAAATGAGTTCATTAATGTTCATATTCATAGCAAGTCCAAAAGTATGCAGCACATGACCTCATGTTCTAACACTGTGCCACATTTGAAGTTCATTGACTAATTGGTTTAGTCTGTAGAGTGGATTAATGAATTTTCCATCCAGACATCCAGGCAGGTATCAATTTGCATGATCACATAGGCACTCCACAACATGGTTGTGGGTGCCAAAAATTGACTGAGTATGTCTTAAAATCAGTCAAATAAAATACACCATTATTGGGCCATTATCATACTTGTATCTCTGAGTATGCTGATGAGCTGGTGTTGAGCTGAATGTTATTCATCAAAATGACTGTATTACGGAAGGAACCTCCTGTGGCCCGTAGCTCCACCTGATTGCGCTTACCGGGTGTCTGTCTGAGCCTGCCAGGAAATGGAGCCACAATCTAGAAAAAAAAATTAAAAATATATTCAAGGGTGTTTTTGAGCTTCATCAGTATGGCCTAGTGTGCTTATATTTATGATCCTTGAAAGAATGGGTCATTCATCAATAAAAAATACCCCTTCACAAATGTAAACAAAAGGGGAAAATGGGCTATAAATAGTTGAACATCAGAAAAAAAAGCAGAAAAAAAGTCAGAAAAAATCCAGAATGTTTTCCTGATTCTTTGGTGGAAAACCTTGGAAGTATTTGATGTTTGTACCTTAAATTCTGAACAAAGTCACTGGATCTCATCCCAATTGATCACCAAAATGTGACCTTAATGCTGCTGTTTTCTTGTAAAACATTGGGGATTTTTAGAGCAGTTTCATATTTGTTTTTGTTTTGTTTTGTTTTTTTTTTGTTAATTTGTAAAAAGGAAAATGTTAACTTTCTCAGAAACCATATATTATTAAAGAAGGATGGTCTAATTTAATCATATAAGGTTTTCATGTGAATTGGGTGATCTTGAACCCAAAGCCCCATAGACAAAGTTTCATGACGATATTTCAATCAGTTTTGATGTGAGAGCTAAAAATCTGATTTTGTAAGCCCGGCCCCATTGAGTATTGTGTAAAATTAATATTGGTCAACCAAAATAGGTCTCATTTTTGCTCATAAACCAAACATCATTTAGCCCTAAGATTTCACAGGGGGAAAATGAGAAAAAAAATGTAGCTTTCATCAGATGCCAAAATATTGACCACCTCTGGTAAAATCTGGGGCTCTGGGGACAAGGCTATTTGCAATAGGGCCTTTAAATTTAAACTTACAGGAGATCCTTCACTGATCACTAGATCTACTCCTTGGTCCTCATAGTAACCGTCTGTGTCAGTAGGATAGAAACCGTCCCTACTGCAGCCACCTCCTGCTAAACGGTACGTTCTTGGGAAACGCCGATGAGCCTTGGGACCAAAAAGCTTATTGATCAGACTCCTGGAGTCACGATACCTAGATTAAAAATCAATGAAAGCATGTCGCTCAATACATGATGTGATCAAGTAAAATCAACAGTAGCAAATGAAAAGCTCATTTCCAAAAGGGCCTGAATCCACTTTTGGAGTGTAAAAACACACATTTTGACACTAATTTCACATCACATTCCAAGCATACTCAGTTCTATAAGGGCTTCAGCATTTTCCTGAAAATTTCAGTTCTTTGAAAAAATTTGCTTATTTTTTACAGAAAATGATAGAAATACCCAACTTTTCCCAATAAAATTGTTGTTAGCATCATTCTTAGCCAAATTAACTCCAAAAAAGGAAATATTGAAAGCGATACAGTGTTGAAAATACTTCAAATGTAAAATTAGTGGTTTGCTAAAATATGCAAATTGGCAGCCATCTTGGAAAACAAGTAAGTGTCATAACTCAAAGAGTTTATAGGAAATCTTGATGCAGTTTTTCGATTTTCATTTCCACTTGAGATTCCCTTTGCAGTGAATCTAGTTTTAGTATCGTGGTTTTATGGGAGAGTAGTTTGACAAAATTTGGTCTGAAGAGATGATTTTTAAAATGGCCTAAATCCACTTCACACTGAAAATAAAGAAATACTGGTACATAGAAAACCCTGGAAAAAGCAGAGTAAAACTAATGTGTTTTTTTTTGCTTCTACATGTGGGATCTATCATTGAAAACCAAATTATATGAATTGATAAAGTGCAATGTGATTCTTTTTTTAAAAAAAAGGAATTTTCTCAAAATTGTGAAAATTGGATTTAGGCCCTTTTGAAAATCAACTCTTTAGATATTATTAGCAGTAGTATGCTTTGCATTTTTAGACAAAGGAGTTCTTAAATCACAAGTCTCGCCCTAAATCGTGATCAGCAATCAGTGCATCTTTAATTTACCAAGCAATCTGATCCCCCTATATGACCTTTCACCTCACTCCCCTTAAGGTCACCATTTCCCTCTCATGCACTGATCATTGTTATTAAAGGTGCTTGTTCTAATTTATGTCTATTGTGTCCTCTACTTGATATGAGAGCCTGGCACTTGCAGACACTCCCCATCAACCCGGCCCATCAAGTACCGTGGGAAACAAAGGTGGGAACGCACCTTTAAGTTGTTATTAACTCACCCATCTCGCAGAGTTTGATAGGTCTCCTTGATGGCTTTGATGGTATCAGACACAAGGCTGTAGATGTCGGTGAATGGCTTAAGCAGATTTTTGAGGGGCTCTATGGGACCGATCAGCATGTCAATAATATCCTCTACCTCCTGCATCACCCTCATTCTCAGGGTTTTCTAAGGAAAGAAAACAAAATCAGCACTATAACCAGGAGCGGACTCCGGGAGTTCAGAAAAAATCTGCCCAGCAACAACTCGCGCAACTCAATTCGCACGTCACACATAGCGCCATGCAATGTGCAGTGAACCTAAAGATACAATTTGCGCAGTTTGCTTTTACCGCAATTCAGGGATTCGAATTCCCTGGGCTTCCCCTTTGTTTCCACCTCAATGTGACGTAGGTCCACTCCCGACCACAACCTGAATGAGCTAGTCTTTGGAATTTGAGCTGATCAGGTTCGTAGAAACACGATCAGGTCCCATTTCTTACAAGCATCCATAAAACGAATATTGTTTTTCAAATTCCATATTTGCAAATAAGTTTTGAAAACATGATAAAAATTATGTCTGCAAAGCAAAAAAGTAAATTTGTTTGTTGAAAACAAAAATAAAAACCCCATATACTGTTATAGGAATTTCTAACAGTCGATTGTAAGACTAATAAAAACATTAATATGTTTAAGATCTCCATATAGGCGAATGAATGAATTGAATGGACATGAAATGAAATGAAATGAAATGGAATGGAATGAATTGAATATTATTTACTATTTCCTATTATACATGTATAACTTACGAAGGTATCAAATAGTGCATTTTTTGTGCTCAAAAAGGCTTGAGACACCCTAATACCACATTAAAACTTTCGATGCGCCCATGCCAGCAGCGTGGGCCCATTGTAGCATCGATAGCCCAAACCAGACGTCACTGAACCTTGCTTCATTTTTTGCTACCTTCCCAAGGCCTCCCTTGCGGCGAAGGGCCTGGATGAGGGATACTGTGGGGATCAATCGTAAGTATACATGTATAAAATAGAATAACTACACAATTTTGGTGAGCTATATTCTATTAATGATATACCAACGGAAATGGATTCCATCCAACTAGTGCATGACTGCCACATGGTCACTAGGTGGAGGAGTGAGCCGGTAGGAGGTCTCAGTTGTTGCGCGGGTTTCTGACCCATGTGAAGTTTTAAATGGAAGTCTGAAATAATTTTGGCCCCAAGATAATGCCATCTAAAACATGAATACATGTTAACATTCAGCACATCTTAGATCAAAGCCACTTGTAGTTCATAATAAAACCGGCACTCTCACCTTATGAGCATGTGGATACGGATGCATGGCATCCCTCCTCATACTCTGACTGATTGCTGACAGGATGGTTATGGCCACGATTGAGTACTTGAAGGACCGTCTTTCATATAAATATTCTGAACATTGTAGGCGTCCTCCATTCTGCTGCTTCCATTATATCAGATATGTTCATCCTAAGTGGAAAAGCCCATAGATGTGCCTGACTTCTATTTCATGAGCATGCGGGTTAAAGGCGATGTTACTGTTCAGTGACGAGGCTTTCACTTTCAAAGCATCAGAGATGAGGAAGTGACCCCGCGTTGAAAAATGTTAGGTTTGTGTGCAGGTTTGTAGTTTAGTTGTGGTGTTAGTGAAGAGGAAGTGGATCAGAGTATTGAAGGAATCCATTAGATGTTCCTTATGGCAGAAGAAGGTCAAAGGTGGTAATAATGTCGGAGAGCTCAGACTGGCCACCAGCGTTTCTCTCCAGGATCGTAGAATTCTGGAAGTCTGGACGAACTATAGACTAGGCCCTAGGGCTGAGGGGCATAATTGAGTGTCGGTGTATTGGCCTTGAAACCAGCCCGAGAAAGTAGAGTGACATAGTGAGAATCTGAGAATCTATAAATCTGTCTGAGATAACGCTCATGAATTCTGACATCGTCGGGTAGAGGCATCCCTCAGAAGGAATACTGTCTTTCTAGTCAAATCGAGAAGAGTGGCTGCCTTTGTCCAATGGTTCAATAGGTTCGCCGGCGACGTACGGAGGAAGTAAGCTGTTATATACACCCGTTTTTTAATGTAGCGATAACTGTACCACATAGATTCGTTATGCGACTTGGTACGGTGGAAATTCACTCGTCTTGACAACACTTCGGAAAATGATAAAACACGTTTCGCTCAGCCATTTTGTTCAATAGAGATAGATGTACGCGTGAGAAGATACTCCAGACCAAATGTCACCAATGCCAACCGATAATCAGGATGTAGGGGTGTTAAAAATGGGCGCCATGAGTCCACACGAGCATGTACGCAAGCTACACGACATAGCAGTCTCCACAGAGGCAGACTGCGGATAACTTGTGTTTTTTTGCATCGGAGTTGAAGAGTCGAAGTCTATAGAAAAATAGGGAGGTGGATTCCTTCTGCTTCCCGCGCCAGGAGGCCAGCTTCTGTGAAAAAATTGCGTTGAAGGCGAGCTTGAAAGAGGCCACACAGGGACAGGGAGAGATTGAGCCTTTGGAATTAGAGAACATTTTGTTTCTTCGTCCACCAACGATTTCGCCTAAAGGAATCAGTCTTGGATGGTCCTTCCCACAAGCTGACAAGTCTTAAAAACCCAAACCTGACGTGGCCAAATTGGGGCTACAAGCAGTATCTTAACTTGCAAAAACATGATTGCTGTAACTTGGGTAGTACCTTCGCCATAATTGTTAACAGTGGAGAGACGTATGCAATCAGGTTCTCCCACCTTATTGTAAACGCAGTTTCTATCACCCAGGCTTTCTCGTCTCCGCTAGCCACCGTGCAGAATGGGGGACGCTTGTAATGTCTTGTTGTTGTATTGCAAAAAGATCTACTATGGGCCATAAATAAGTCTGGTTGAAAAATTATTGCCATACCGGATGTTAGAGAGCCACTCACAGTGACTACCGAATAAGCTATCATTTCGGCTGATTTTCCTTTGGGAAAAAGCTTGTCTTCTAGAACAGGGAAACTTTAGGTAGAAGTTCCGCCGTGCAGGGTAGTTGAATGAATACTGGCACCAAGAGAGACGGCGGATGGTTGCAATGCACATGGAGGATACTCTTGTCCTCTGGTGGCGTTGATGTAGGCAACGACAGTGGAAGTGTTTTTGATCGGATTTTCACAGACTTCCCAGAACATCGGTTGAATCGCTAAGAGCGTGAAGACCGCTTAGCAAACTCTAGTATACTATAGGAGATTCCTTGTATTAACGTCAACCATCCCTTTATTTTGTGGGATGTCATGCATGCTTCCCAACCTAACTTCGAAGCATCCGTCATAGGTAGAACCGTGACAGGTATCCGTGGAACTCTCTTCCCAACCATAAGAATTCGTGGTGTTGGGTATGCAAACACATAGTCTCCGTCTCTGTGTAAATCCGAACTGGAAGCAGTTAATCCAAAACTTGCAGAAGGGTAGAAGGGTCTACTAAACTTGCAAGCATTTCTAAGCAAGCGGAGCAATCGATGAGCAAGAGATAAATCTCTCAGAATGAGAAAGATATTTATCTCACAGTTTCGAGATTCTTTTCTGTAGGAAAAAATTGGTTTTCTTCAAGTCCAGGAATTGCTCCTAAAAAACTCCGGCTTCTGACTTGAGATGAGCTTTAGATTTGTTTTTTATCCGAAAACCCAGCTTTTCACCGTTGTCATAAAAAGATTTTTAACTGGAATCTTACTCTAGGACTCGATGTTGAAAGCTACAAAACAACAATTTCAATCGAGATAGATCAATATTTGGATACCCCTCCTTCTCAGATGTTCTGCCCACTGCCTTCAATAGTCTTGTAAAGGTAAGGATAGTAGTAGAACGGGTCCCCCGAATGGCAGAGTCGCACATTTGGTAAGACTGGTTGTATAAACTGAAGCGAAGCACTTTTTGATGAGGAAAAACTGGAAACAGTGACAGGTAGGCGTCTTAAAATCCATGTCGCACCACACCAGCCCTTCTTCAAAACTCATTTGATACAGATTGAAAGAGCAACCATGTCGAAAGATGTAGGACGAATATATCTGTTCAGAGGGCGTAGATTTTGAACGGCTCGGAGGTTTCCTGTTTCTCAAGGTAGGAAGGTAGGAGGGAAGAAAACGACTAGAATCATCCATAGACTAATATGAAAATTAGATTTTTCCGACGATTCCTTACTTCGTTTTTCAAAAACTCATGATAGCCTTTAATGTCTCGTCTGGCATAGGCGTAGAGCCAAAAACTGACTTTCATCCGGGCGGTAAAACTGCAAATGTGTATCTTCTGAAGTTGTTTGAAAAAAAAAGGGGGGGGGGGGGGCCATAGATCCCGAGGTTATCGACCGCCCCCCAGCCGGGAGGAAACTCAGATCCCCTCCACTGGTGTAAAGGTTAGGTAGGTAGTCAATTGATCTTCTTGTCCTACTCGCGAACACGGCTCTGGAGCCTCTACGACTGGAGTAGGAAGAATAACCCTCTAGGTCTAGAGCCTTATAGTTGCCTTAGAAAAAAAGGGCGGGGGGTTTTTTTTTAGCCGAACTTCCGGAAGAAACCTCTGTTCCTTCTGCAGGATGAGAAGAAATCGGAGTGGAAAGTCCTTCTGCGAAAGCTATAATCGTAAGGTCGGCTACCTATACGGTCTAAATCTGAGAGAACCTCTGGTCTTGTAAACTTAGGCAACTTGATCAGCAGTAAACTCTTCTTGATCCAGAGAGGCTAAACGAGACCACTGTCTTCCCAAAGATCTTTACCTTAGGAGCATTGAGGAGAACTCTTTGGCTTGTAAAAATTCAAGCGTCAATGATTCTCCTTTCCAGAGCCACTAATGGTAACAAGCTTAGTAAAAAGTCGCAGTAGAAACGTGATGAAGATCTCCTACAGTATAAGGAATCTTTATGCCCTTCATAGACAGCTCACAATAGGCTCCAATAAAAGCATCATAAGTGATGCTAAGAAGAGACAAAGGCTTACAATCGAAGTTCACATATAATTACGTAAGGCTATTCCAAAAGTCGAAGATCAACAGCCTTGCCCTCATTCAAGAATCCCATTCTATGACAGGTTCGTTAGTTATAGAAAAACCGCCTTCGATACCGGATGGAGGGCAATGGTCTTGGCTTGGTAAGATTTACTCATCAGACTACATCGTATCCCAGCAAAGTTGGGACCATAGGTGTGAGAAGAATTCAAAAATCGTCATTACATGTAGGGAACAGACTCAGGAATCCATTGAGAAGGGGAGTCTTCAGAAATAGCGAATCACATTCAAACCTTGTGTAACCAAAAACGGCGTCAAAAGAGGTGCGCAGCAAACAAGGGGAGATAGGTACTGTAGGGCTTCGAAATCGAAATCGTCCGTAAGAAAGAGTCAAAGGTCAGTAGTATCGGAGTAAGTAAGTAAGGAGCTCCATAAATCGGGGAAAATCTCTACAATTTCGTATCCTCAATCAAATCAGAGCCTCTACCAATTAGATATCCAGTTGCGCTACTAGACTGGAAGTGCCTCTACTGAATGTGAAATGAGCGTGGTAGGCGCATCAGACGCTTGGTATGTTGAATCGCCCTAAAGAGCTTAACGTGAACTGTATCAATAGGAGATGACATGCGGGATGGCTCTTGATTAAGATTGGAGAAACTTTAAGAGTCCTGAGATGGATAGATCCCTATAACATAAGCGACGTACAATTCAGGATTCAGTCACCATGGTGTGAACAGACTTCACTTAGTCACCGGTTATAGATTTCTTAACTCTAGACTTGTAGAAATCCTCATCTTAGGCCTGAAACATAAAAGATGAATCGTTTAAATTGATCTTTATACTGGAGGAATCATAATAAGGGCAATGTCAATATATACAAGAGGAACGTTCTGTATAAGTTTAAAACGTTGAGGGAGAAGAGAAGAAAGCCCTGTTTATTGTCTAATGATCAGAACTTGGTCTAATGGTCTTCGATGAGGAGAATCTCCAATATGTCTTGAACACCGAAGAATCCTTCCGACATAGAAATGATCCCCTAGACTTGAGACTTCACCTGAAGGAGAGGCTCTAGATCTTCGATAGTCATGGATAGGAGAATGAATTGACTCTCTACTGTGTGAGACTTTGTAGGCGTAGAGGAGAATGTATTCAAATCCCCTAGAGATAATCCTGTCCGGAGAAAAGTCGGCAGAGTGAATGGCCTGGGACGCCTCTTTTGCTGAAAGAAGAGTCTCTATTATTATTGGTCTAATTCGCCACTTCTCTCATAGATCGTCTGGAATAGGAGACTATCATGGAAGCTTGCGCAGTGGACTGCGGCTCCTGGAAAGGAAGCGATGTCTAGAAGATACACTAGGTCGATCCTTATCCTTAGTACCAGCGGATCTACATATGGAGAACGAACTCTTTCTGGATACGACGATGGCTAGACGACTTGAACGGAAGGAGAAGGTGAAAATGCTCGCTGAAGACTGATAGGGGGCGGCTGACGACCCAACGGTTGAATTGGCAGAATGAGGAAAGAAGTGATGTATAATTTGAATCGAAGAACTACGATGGCGGCTCCCGGACGGTTGAATTGGTGGAGGAACAGTTGAATAATCACACCCGGAGAACAGGAGACGGGCCGAAAGTTAACTAGTGGATGTCTGTGGACCGGACAAAGAACTGTAGTTTGGAAGAAAGAGGAGACATTAAATTTCCCTATAGTTAATACACCTGTCGGGTGGTGAGGGTCTAGTATGAAAAACCCTGAACTTCCTTCGACCCAGCCAAGGAGTGAAATAATCTGGCTTCATTGGAAGAATATCTAACTCGCCATCCACCATAAAAGTCTCATGTTCCTCTGACATAAACCTCATGACCCGTCGGTATACTATGGTAACATTCGGCGCTCCCGCGCAAAATGAAGTCATAGCTACGGTACGTAATACACGGCCGTCAAGAGGTGTAGAGCTGATTATAAAATTATCATGCATACTCAGAAAATACTTCTATAACATCATCGCATACGGGCACCCAGCCGCCAGACCCACAAGAGGCCGACTTACGAGTACAATCGGTACAGTTATCTAACCAAGCCACATCATAGTCTGAACAAAGGCTCGGTGGGCTTCATTCCTGCCGCCACGGAAGTCGCACTCAGTTCAAATCAACGCAAACGACTACGACGCAGGTGGACTGAGGTTGATTACGTTTCACACACGCGATTGAAAAGAGCCAGAAGCTATGCACTATTTGGTTTGGGGGGGAGGGGGGGGGGGGGGGGGGGGAATTATCACATGGGACTGACGCAGAATTTCTATCGGCTGGTGAGGCCGACAGAGACGCTGTTAGATCACTTGCGAGTAGTAATTGGACGTCAATATGCCACGGCTGGATTTCTTCTGACCCGTATAAAAGACGGACGGCGGGGTTACTCAACCGTGAAATAATCTCCCCCCCCCCCAATTCACCATGAATGGAAGAAGTGGATAGCCAGCTAGGCGTAAGTTAATCACTAATCCACTTCGGATTATATAAATCAACGGCGAATCATCACAACTGCAGAGGTGGCGGACGAATTGCCCCTTTAATAACGATAATAGCCTCTGTAGCAACCGTATATAATAACGTCTGGAAGCTAAATCAAAGATAGAACTTCGTGACCTGCTCTTGAAGAAGTCCAGGTTGAGTTGTTGGTTAGCTAGCGGTTGAAGCTTTCACGGTGAACAAACCCGGGGGAGATGCCTGGAAGGAGATTGAAGTGTTTAGCCTGGCTTGTTCTGTAACTTCTTCCATACAAGTCCAATTCATCAAAGAATTATGGAACCCCAAATTGTCTACCCTTTGTGTTATAGTACAAGGTATCTCTCTTGCAACAGCCGTCTGCACTTACACCACAATTTTCATGCGGGTCTTTGTCTTCTCGAACGGAATCTTATCATCCAGAACATCTTTGAAGCGGTTCCATCATTCTGCAACATCAAAGTAAAAAAATCGTTAAATCTTATTAAAAACATACTTGTAACGGTAGTTAGATACGATAGGATGACCCGCAACGAGGAATCGGGAGGAGTTCCAAAAATGGGTTTAGAGCAGAATAAGGCACGGAGACAAGACGGACGCAGAAGGACACAGGGCACCCCCCCAAAAAAAATTTTGAGAAAACTTTGAGATTCATCGGCAGCGAACAATAGGGGGGTTGTAGTACGCTGTGAGACTTGTGAGAACACAAAATGACATGGTTGCACCGAGGCTATTATAGAAAGGGCGAAAATATAAATATAATAAAGCAAGTGAAGCAGACACAGAGACACGGGACATATCCCCAAACAGCCTGGCGGTCTAGGTGTGGACTTACATATGGGGGGGGCTAAACCTGGGCAAGGAAAAAGCCACTAACACCAGCAGAGTGACGAGCAGACCGCGAACAATAAGGACATTACGTGGGCTCGGGGGCGGCAACCATTGGTGAAGGGATAATAACACTAATATATATCTGATACTGTATGTTAACAGTCTTAGAAATTCCACCCGTAGAAATTCCGAATTCCACTCCTTAGACATCTTCCGAAATTCACTCCATAGAAATCTTCAGAATACCACTCCTTAGCAAACTTCCGGATTATTTCGGTCTAAAGAAAAACATCTCAAAACTTCACCACACCATCATCATCCAAAGCTCGAAGACCCGTTTGTAGATGGTAGATGTGAGCAGATATTAGATTACATAAGGGGGGGGAAAAGAGATGGTAAATATCATAAAAGTTTCACATGGTGCTCCAAATGAGACACAAAAAAAGAGCAAAGGTCAGCAGTGCCGTCACTGGTTTGGCGTATCGATGCTAGCATGTGACCGCTGCTAGGCATGGGCGCATCGAAAGTTTTAATGTGTCATTAGGGGTGTCTCAAGGCCTTTGTTGAGCACATAAAAAATGATACTAGTTGGATCAGTTCGTAATGAGATATGTGATGAAATAGAAGAAATTGACTATTAACATTTAGATAGCACCGTTCACAATGTATCAATGTGCTTTAATGTATTCCATGATAATAGGATATGTCAGATGTGTCATACAAAATACCCAAGGAATACCTCAAAGACTTTGGGTGGCAATCAATGGACTAATTCTTCAAATTTGCTGAGATTGCGTAGTGTACATCTCTGAAAGTATTACATAATGCAGCTATTGCATGATATCATATTTTGCACTTTGTTGTAGAAAAAAATGATGTTGACTTATGAGTTCACCAAATTATGTTACTTGTACTTTATATAACACTTACAGTATCAAGACTACCTCCGGTGAGCTTCTTCACAGGGTCTGCTGCAGAGACTACTTCCAGAGCCCATCTCTTGAGATCCTGCCTGACATTTTTCAAGGCTGTAGTGAGTTCATTTAAGATCTCTTTTAATACTGTTGGCAGATCCCACCAGTAAGGACGATTACCTGTTAAAAAGGTGACCAAGTAATGTAAGATTATTAGACCAAATCTCTTCCCCATTATACTTATCAATTTGAGCAACCTTAAAGGTGCGTGTTCCGATCGTCTTTGGGACCCCCCTGATTTACCCGGAAGTAGTATCGATTTTGATATCTGATGAAAGGCCGTATTTTTCTCATGCGTCCTGAAATTTGAGCCTCAAAATCCATTTCATTCCCAAGATATAAACAAAAAACCGCCGTTTTAGTGGTTAACCACTTTTTTAGCACAGTATTGAATAGGGCTTTGCAACATGTATTATTGCGTCTACCATCAAAACTGCGCAAGTTTGTTTCCCACGGTACTTGATGGGGTGTATGTGCAAGTGCTAGGCTCTCATGTCAAGTAGAGAACACAATACACATAAATCGGAACAACCACCTTTAAGTATAATCCCAAGTGCATGCATATTCCCTCCTTCAAGGCATAACAAAATAAATAATTGGCTTGGCTTCATATCTATAACTACCCATGCATAAAAGTATTGTGAATCTTATTTTTTATACTGAAGATTGTTTAGAAAATAAAAGAGACATTTTGCATAGATTTAAACAGCTGTGTTAGTCCTCATGAAACAACTGCAACTATTTGATTACCTGCCAAGAAGAAGCTGGCTTCTTCTATTTTCTTCTTTGCCTCTAAAATGGAATCCACTGCGGATTTAATGCTGGAAAAAACCAAGATTGATAGTATTGATAACTGATTTTATCCTTTACAAAGTTAATTTGGATTTTTTTAATTCCTCAAACAATTCATGTAAGCAGGAGCAGGGACCCAGGTCAAACGTCATCGTTTACCCCCACTACAAAAAAGGTTTGACAGCTTTGGTAGTTAGTATGGACCCTCTATCAATGCTACGTAGTTAGTACTCTAAAATTGTGGGGTCACTTTTTCAATAGGGGCCAAATTAAGGATACACAGGGTCAAACTTTTAAAATATTCCAATCATGTTTAAATTTATGTCATATGACCAATAAAACAATTTCAGTTTCTGCTCATTAACAACCACACCAAAACAAATACACTTTCTTTTTACATAATCATAACATACAAATTCTTAAACTTTATGAAATAGCCAAGATACATTGAAATAGTAATAAAAACAGGCGCTTGATTTAAAGAAATATTTGGCAAATATAATACATGGTTTTTGGATGGACTTATTTTGTTGTTAAAAACTTCTAAACCTTAACTTACTTAAGGACTCCTTTCAGTATGTCTCCAATAGCTGTCTTAGGTGATGAAAACAGATCTCCAATGCTTTCAGCAATGGCCTGCACTGCTTGCCAGGTTGTCTCAGCTGCCCAGGGTAATGTAACGGTGATGGCTTCGCTCACAGCCTATCAACAAAAAAGTTCACTTTATTCAAGTGCTGCCTGCAGTGCTGAGGATGACACATACCACTGGTCTCTCCAAACATTGGTTAAAGTGTCGCCCAGCTTTTTCAAATGCAGTGTTTCGAGACCTGTTTTTTCCTTTCCTAATGGGTCTTTTTCAAAAGACTCATTTTTTTTTAAATTGATACTTTGCTTGTGAACCAATTCTAATAGGGTTTAGAGTTGAAAATTAGGCCCAGTGCAAGGTCCATTAATAATGTAATCGCTGTACAATAAAAAGTCAAACACAAAACATAGAATTCCTTGAGCAAAATGTGTTTTTTTTTCATTATGTAGAAAGGGTGGAATTTCTTTCAGTGCAGTTAACTTTTACTATTCTGCTAGAATCATGCATACAGGCCCACCCCCTTCTTCAAAAATTACTACTGTACATAATACGGCCGCTTGAAACTCTAAAATAAAGACTGAAATACATTAATGCTCATTTCACTGGTATCCACGTAACACAGTCCCTGCGGTCGAGTGGTATCGCTCGCGCCTACATAGCAAGTGTCTGAGTTCGAGACCACATATTTTTGTTTTTATTTAATTCAAAGCTTGCAGGTTTCTCCGAGTCTTTATAATATTTAATTTTTATTATGAGTAGAATTGGCCTGTATGTAATGAGCAATGTTTCTTAGATTATATACAATAATCTTAGCCCTACCTGATAAAATTCCATCACATCTGTCCTGATGTCATTAAAAAGATTTACAGTCCTTTGGACAGCATTCTTAATGCTGACAATGGAGGGCGGTAGTTGATCTGGGTCAAGACGCATCAGTCGTTTCATGGAACTGAGACCCACAGTTCGCAATTCCTAGTACAATGAAAATGACAATTGTAAACATTCATATTTTTCACACTGAAAAATATCTCTCTTCCCAGCCAGATGAGACAAAATGATTTTTTTTTTGTATAGTCTACATGTCTTTTGTCAATCTGTCCATGCATGTGTGTATGCAAGTTAGACAAAAAGGGGAGGCAGTTTTGTTTGCCAGTCGAGGGAAAAGATCAGGGCTTGAAATAAGGATTTCATATCCAGGAGCAGTTTTTGGTGTTTTTAGGGGCGCCTACGGGCGCACCTATTAGCTTGGCTTTGGAAACTGTTCCGGCGGTCCGGTAAGTACAAGGGATGCGGCCCGTAGCGATTGCGTGCCTTACTTTTCCGTGTTTGCGAGCACCGAAGTACCCGACAAAAAACGTTCAATTTTCTCGCTAGGTTATAGGTTGATTAGGTTCAGACCCAATTACGATACATATTCAAAACAAAACATAGTAACGGACCCTAGTGATGCAAAAAATCTCCATAGAACCCCTTCGTTTTCCGGAGATAACGGTAGTACTAATATAATATCTTTCGCAGTCTGTGACACAGACTACACACTTTCCGGACCGCCGTAGGAAACTGTAGCCAAATTGGGGATTTCTACGTTACATCACGATATATGTTACATAGCGGATGTTCCAAATATGGTGGAAAATATATGAGGAGTTGCTCGAGATTACCCGATGACCTAAAAAATTAATTTCTTTCGGCATAGATTTAATCAAAAAGAAGTTCTCCATTTTCCCTTGCGAAATTTAAGGAATATTTTTCAAAACACTCTATGATGGAATCCTCCACGTAACACGCCATATTGGGTCATGTCAATTGTGACCTCGAGCGGTATATCCATCACCTTGTGATCAATTGAGCAGATTACACAAAAATGATTGTAAGTGTCTATGTGGCCCAGCGGGCTAAGGCGGCTAACACTCATGCATTATTTCCCCCGTTGGTCCTGGGTTCGAAATCGGTCAAGGAAGTTGATTTTTCATTGTTGTTATTTAGTTTGTTTCTGTTGAGCTGTGTTCCAGGAAAGATCTGTGCCGTGCCGATTGTTTTGCTTTTGTTTTCCCGTTTTCCCTTTTTAACAACCTACAACGCTTAAATTGTTGAATACGAGTTGGGAATAAGTGGCCAAATGAAAAAATATAATAATGATGAAATTAAAAATTAGGAACGGAAACAAGAAAAAAATTTGTAAACATGTATAAATAAAAAATAAAAAATTTTTTTTAAAAAGAATTAACAAGTGAAACAATGAGTGAAAAAAGAAAACCGCAAATTACAAAAAAAAAGAAAAGACTATAAAACACAATAAGATTTTAAAAGAAAAAACAAATAGTAACTTAAAATTAAATTAAAACTACATAAAATAATATTAAGCAAATTAAAATTAATAACACACAAAAGTAATGAACAAAAAATACAATGGAAAACAAAAGAAATAAATTACATATAAATAAAATACAAAATAAAAATTCAAAAGACCTATTAACAATTGAACAATGAGTGAAAAGAAAACGCTAAAAGAAAAAGACGGAAACAAAAAGAATTAAAAGAAAGCAATATTAAATTAAAATTAATTAAAATTGCTTTTAAATAAAAAATAATAGAAGGAAGAGTTAAATAAACAAAAATATGAAGGCCAATGGAATTGGATTGTTAGTTTTCCGGTTGACTGTTCGTAAAAAGGAGGTCACTATTGGATTATTTCATTATCATTATTTTAAAGATTTCATGATAAATGTTTACGTCATTGGTATAAATAAGATGGTGTCTAAACCTGAATTCATATATCTAACACCAGACTTGATAACAGTTGGATACTTTTAAGTAATATTCCTCCAAAAAAATCAAATTTTTTTTGAGAGAATATTGTAAGCGCGATGCAGAGTATGATCAGGAGAATTGGTAGAGATATCTCAAATGTCATTATTAACCACTAAGTAAACCCCTCAGCCACAAAAATAGTTAAAATGATCAGAACGACTGCCTGATATATGAGAAGCTGAAAAGTTATGATCTGTATTTAAGAGATTTGCAAACATATGACTTTTAACCAAAATAATGAACATTTTGACAAAAATGAAAAAATTCGGGGTGGGTGGGTAACTGCGAAACTCATATAATTATCAATTCCATTGGCCTAATAAACCAAAAGTAATAACAAAAATAAATGTAAAAAAATCTGTAAACCGCCAATGGCGTTATGGACGGATTGCTTTTCTCCCATGTGTATGTGCACTTCTGGGGGGTGTTGAATAATATGGGGTGTACATTGGGTAGTATAAGTATATTGACGCAAGAAGTGGAGACAAAAAAAAGTCCAAAGCCAGTCTGCGGCCATGGAAGCACTTGAAGTAAGTGGACTGTTGGACCAAACCTCAACAAAACTCCATATCGGCCAGTAGTTAGACGGTCGCCTAGGAGCGTATCAAAGGCATAGTTCTAAACACTTTCAGTCTAAGGACTAAAAAATTATATGAGTTTGGCTACTTTAACTCATCTAGAAAAAAAATTGACTTTGGGGGAAAGTGAACCTTTTTGACATTTCCCCACCCCCCTCAGACCCCCCACCCAAGGGGGAGGACCCTGGGAGAATAATTTTTACAGGGTTAGAGGGGCTTGTCCCCTTCTACATATACTTTAAGTTGGACTACTCTAGCTCATCTGGAAAAACAAAGTTATGGCAAAAATGTTTACTTGTTGTGAAATGTTATTTTTTTACATGTTCCCACCCCCTGTCAGCTAGGCGAGTACTGGGGAAGGGCTTACTGGTTTGTTAGTCGGGGCTTGTGCCCTTCTACCATTATACCTAAGTTTAGGTACTCTAGCTGATCTGGAAAGTTATGGCAAAATGTTTACCTTTTTGGTGAATGGGAAATGTTGACCTTTTCCCCCCCCTGTCAGACAAGGGGGGACCCCTGGGGAATGATTACATGGTTAGTTGTAGGGCTTTGTGCCATCCTATAATATTTCTAAGTTTGGGTACTCTAGTAATATTGAAAAAAAAGTATTTATGCAAAATGTTTAACTTTTGGTGAAATGTGACTTTTTTGACAGTTCCCACCCACCTGTCAGACCCAGGGGAGAGACCAGGGGAATGATTACATGGTTAGTAGGGGCTTGTGCCATCTTACAATATAATTAAGTTTGGGTACTCTAGCTCTCTTGAAAAAAAGTTATGGCATAGGGTTACCTTTTGGTGAAAAATTGGTGACCTTTTGTGACATTCCCCAACCCCCGGTCAGACCCAGCGGGAGGACCAGGGGGAATGGATTCATGGTTAGTTAGGGGCTGTGTCCCACTACCAATATATCATAATTGGTGCACTATAGACTTCATCTTGAGAAAAAGTTATGGCAAATGTTTACCTTTTTGGTGAAAAAATGTTGCCCTTTGGACATTCCGCACCCCCTGTGCAGAACCAGGGGGAGGAACATGGGGGAATGGATTACATGGTTAGTAAGGGCTTGTGACCCCCTAACAATATATCTTAAGTTTGGGGACTCTGCTCATCTGGAAAAAAAGTTATTGGCAAAAATGTTTAACTTTTTGGTGGACATGTTGACCCTTTTTTGACATTTCCCCACACCCTGTCAGACCCAGGGGAGGACACCGGGGGAAGGATTACCTGGTTAGTAGGGGTTGTGCAATCCTACATATATCTAAGTTGTGGTACTCTAGCTCATCTTGAGCCAAAAAAAAGTTATGGCAATTGTTTACCTTTTTGGTGAAATGTTGACCTTTTTTGACATTTCCCCACCCCCTGTCAGACCCAGGGGAGGACCCTGCGGGGAATAGATTACATGGTTAGCAGGGGTGGCTTGTGCCCCCTACCATATATCTAAGTTTGGATACTCTGGCTCATCTGGAAAAAAGTTATCGGCAAAAGGTTTACCTTTTGGTGAAATGTTGATTTTTTGACATTTCCCCCACCCCCCTGGTCAGACCCAGGGGAGGACCATGGGGGAATGGATTACATGGTTAGTAGGGGGCTTGGCATCTACAATATATCTAAGTTTGGGTCTATAGTCGGGGACAGAAAACCTTTGACATGTTTGAAAAATATTTTTACCTTTTTGGTGAAATAAAGTGAATTAAATTAAAAAATTTCCCCACCCCCCTGTCAGACCCAGGGGAGACAATGGGGGAAGGGATTAAATGGTTAGTAGGGGCGTGTGACCCCCTACAATATATCTAAGTGTGGGCACTCTAGCTCATCTGGAAAAAAGTTTATGGCAAAAATGTTTACATTTTGGTTGAAAATGTTGACCTTTTTGACATTTCCCACCCCCTGTCAGACCCGGGGAGGACCCTGGGGGAAAATAGATTACATGGTTAGTAGGGGCTTTGTGCATCTACAATATATCTAGTTTGGGTATCGAGCTCTCTTGAAAAAAGTTATGGCAAAGTTTACCTGTTTGGTGAAATGGTGACCTTTTTTGGCATTTCCCCACCCCCTGTCAGACCCAGGGGAGGACCAGGGGGAATGGATTCCTGGTTAGAGGGCTTGTGCCCTCCTACAATATATTAAGTTTGGGTACTCTAGCTAATCTGGACAAAAAGTTATGGCCAAAATGTTTACATTTTTTGTCCAGACACACTACAACATCCTTACACACATACGTACCATCCAGCCATTGCCATTTCATTAAGCCGGATTTTGTTACGCATTCCCGTCCAGAGAATAATTACAAAATGCAACTAAAAATAACAAAATAAACGTTGATAAAATATGAAACGCAAGGAGTTTGTTCAGAAGATGGGGGTGGTTTAGTAAATAAACAAAATAAATAAACACAGCAATAATAAATAATGAAACTTGAAGCATGAATCCGAACACGTTAGTAAGTGTAATAAAAGTTTAAAAAGAAAAATTAAGAAATAAACAAAATATACGAACAAGAATACGAACAAAAAAGAAATGAAACAATTAAAATAAGCATTTAAAATGAGGCAAATATGACAAAGTATTAAAACGAAAAAGTAAATACAAATTAATTGAACGAATTAAAACTCCGAATTTAAAAATGAAAAAAAATAAAATAATGACACAAAATCAAAAACATTAAAAAAAGAAATACGAAGAAAAGAAAAATGTTTTTAAACAATGATAAAAACAAAAAAATAGAAATGGAAAAACAGCGACCCAAACTAAAATAAGATTTTTTTGACAAATATAATTAAAAAAAAAGAAAAAAACAAAAAAAGTGGAGAAAAGATCAATCAAAAAACAAAATATACACTCCAATTTTATAAAAATAATTAAAATTATTGTTTTTTTTTTTAAGTTAATGTTTTTTTTCATTTTGTAATTTGGTTTTAAAATTAAAAAACTGAATGGGATGGGTGTGTTGGTGGAAGGTGAGTGATTGGCAAAAAACACCCTTGTATTAATCTGGAACCTGGCGTTGTTCTGCCAAACAAAAACCCAAAACAACCTAACCTTGGTACCCCCGCCGGCAAACCACGGAAAGCGAGACCGCACAAAATGCAGTTGTTTTTGGACGGGCATCGGGTATGCCGATGTAGGCGTTAAAATGAAACAAGCTCCTTCTTTACCCATTTATGCCAAAATTAGGCTCTTCTTAATTATGCAAATATTTCTACAAATAATGTCTACAACATTATGGCAGTATAAAAAATTACCAAAAAAGAAAAATTAAAAAAAATAACCTTCAAATCTGGTGAAACTTTAAACTAGGCATTCTTTTTTTATCCGTTTTGTGGTCATAAATTCACCTATTCTCGCAGATAACAGCAGAATATCGCAAACTTTATGAATTAGGCCATTATTTATGCAAACTATTAACTTGATGCAACATTTCTATGTAATGATTGAGTATAAACTGTACTGTACTCTAATTAACCTTTCAAATTTGGTGACTGAATGATGGAAAATGAGTGTGAACATTGAAACAAGGAAATTTGATTTTTAGAAATTTTAATAGCGGTTTATAAAATCAAAGGTGTAACATAGGATACCTCATTTGTAATTAAGGTCAAAAAGCCTCATACCAGTCAAATGTATTGTGAAGTCACGTTTGTAAAAAATAAAAGCTGAAATTGTAACATTGACCTCATTGGAAAATATCTATCAATTTTAACCCAAAAACTCTCTTATGGTTTACAAGCACACCCTCATTTTTCTGAAGTCAAGGGTCACTATCAAGGGTAAAGGTCATGTTAAACCTATAATTGACCACAACAAAAGGCAACTCTCAAAATCCACCCCCATCAGCTCGTTTCTGCCCAAACCGTTTGCTCAATGAACAATCGCATCCCTTAAAATGCTGAAATAAACCATTTCCATTTCTTATAAGTGGAACAAAAGATTAATAAACAACCAAAGTATTTTAGTATAGTTTCATTTGTGTACACAATTAAACAATTTCTTTACCTCGATTTGGCTAAAAAATAAAGCTTCCTATTTTCCTTAGATTCCCTAATACGCTAATGTGGTATTGGCTCCTATACAAAATTGCAACTTTCACCAACAATCTAAACTGTTCATACTATCTGGTATTTCAATATATTATATTTTTTATATTATTCAAACACTTTGTACTAAAAAAGTTGCCAATAAAACTTCCTGCGGAATCAATCTTGATATATTGTGGTCTTAAAAGTTGACATTTAAAAAGTGAAACAATTAAAAAAAAACACCCAAACAAAGGACTCACCCTTGGGGCGCCCCTTTCCTTTTAAAGGAATTTATATAACATTGTGCCCTGTCTATATAAATGTGCAAAGTTTTAATTTGTTCAGAACCAGGGAATTAACCGGAAACCACGGCTGTTAAAGCAATAGTACTAGTGAGTAGTAGTAGTACAATCCAAAGTTTTTTAAAATCCGGGGTTTTGTCCCCATAAGCGGGGTGGCCGGATTCATATAACAGTGGCAGCAAACCGCCCCAACGCCATCACTCCACACCCACACCCGACCAAACGCATCCTCCATCCCAACCAAACCCTCCCTACCCCCCCAAAACCTCCCACTCGAACCCAAAGGCCCTTCTCAAGGCATGTCGCCCTCCCCTTATCAACACATGTCCCACACCAACGACCCACCGCCACGCCAATCCGCCCGGCATCGCCCCCTCCAGGCCCAACATCTGAAATCATCAAGTCATAGTCTTCATCCTCTATCCATCAATTCACCCCCCACACATGCCCCATCATTGTCTCTCTGTCCTCCTCAGCATCCCCATCTCCACCCTCGCTAAGGCACAACGTCACTGACCCCACACAACTCTTATACACCACTCTTTATCTTCAAAGGATCTCTTTCCCAGCAAACTCCCCACATTCCCAAAACCCCCACCCCACCCATACCCATATAGCTTTGCCACAGACCACCCCCACACCACACCCCCACCAACCCATCCAAGGTATGTAAAATCCTTCACAGACTCAACCTCATAACACAATTTTTCTCTGTCCCACCATTCCCCCAGCTCCCCCCTCGCCAATCTTCCGCACACAAATCTCTTGCCAAACTAATAGCAATTTTTGAAGACGCCCCCCAAATTTTGAAAACATTTTAGATTTTTACCATGGTCAACTGCATGCCGATACTGGCTCGACCAAATCATACCTGTGAATGGGTAAGCTGAACTGTACCTATGTGTCACGCAACAAAGATTTGGGTATATCACGCAATAACTTAACTATGAGATCTCCGCTAATAATTAAACGGTCTGCTGGAAACGGCATTGCAATTGAAATAGCAGGGGAGGAAATAGCGCATGTACGTGTCTCGCTATCCATTAGTGTGTTATGGTTCAGCCAAGTCAAGTGAGGTATTATTCTTGACCCGGTTGGACTATTTCATCATGGACGGACATAAACCTTAGCATTTCCAGCTCTGCGATAGTACCCCATCTGGGATCCCATTCAATTACAAATTACTTATTTTTTGATAATACACATTTTTGAGCCTTCTCGTTCCCAGGGTAGTTTCCTCGACAATTACCAACCAAAAACTGTGCAAAAATATCAAAATTGAAAAGCGGGGGGTGCTCTTCCAAAACTGTGCTGTTATGCTTTAAAGAATTCAAGGTGGATGAAATTTTAAATCATGCTGAAACTTTATTGCCTTTTAATTAAAATTTCAATTAAAATTACAATTTAATCAACTTCATCTGTTTATTTACAAGCTTCAGTTAATTGCTGGCCATTTAACATGCTCCTAGAGCATGTAAACTTCAACAGAAGTCTTGACTCTGTCCAGACACCACTTGATGACAAGAAATTAACACTTACAGCATTTCCCTGAATAGGCCTTCCAGTGCATCACAAACCTTTCAAACAGGGAGAATACTCAACGACCATAAGCATACCTAGGATAGTTCTACCCTCTTGCATGTGCCGCACTGCGTCCAACAACCAAGTCATATATCTTGGGTATTTGGCAAGGCTATCTACCCCAACTCTGTATTGTTAATAAAAACAAAAAAATATTACAAACAAATTCGAAGAAGAAAAATGGCTTGCTAGATGATTCTCATAATCAATATCTACTACTGTACATTTGCTAAAAGAAAAAGCAAAAGTTTTCTGGTTCTGGTTTTCTTAAACACAAGAGCAAAATAAGAGTCACAATAGCAGAACCAAGACACTATGCAATCTTCCCTTCATGTCTACTTTTAGGAACTGGTCAAATTACAACATTTCTTAACATAAGCTATTTAGTTATACAATTGCCTTCTAAGGCAAAAATAAAGTTTGTTTCCAGTAGGCCGATTTTAAATTTTGAAGCCATTTTTATTGCATTTCCTTTTTTTTAATTTTATGAACTCAGAAAATTCAATTTTTTTTTTTAGAGCAAAAATAGAGCATTTAGAGCATTAAGAAAATAGAAACGATCCCAAATCAATATTTTTGTTTTTAAAAGTTGATAATTCTAGAGTAAAATATGGTTTGCAACTGATATGACTTACCATTTGGTGCGATGAGACATTTCTGGTGAAAATTGTTTAAAGAAATTCACAAATCAAAAATTTTGGTTTGGGGGTTACCTACTGAAAACAAACTTGTTTTTCCTAATAAAGGACCCTTTTAGAAAACCCTTACAACCCGTAAGCCCTTTATTAGAGATGAGAGTAATAGTACTTAGGTACGAGTTTCTGTACACTCCAATAAGGTGGGCCAGTTTTCCCATCTATGAAAACCTGAGCATACAATTGGGTATCCTGTTCACCTAATTCTACATGTGAAGAAACCCGGTCCCTAAATTTCAAATGAACCCCCAGTTGTTAAGTGAATAAATTTCATGTAAACTTTTAACAAATGAATAGTGGATTGAACTGGGTTTCATAGGTTTTTAGTTTAAAAATTCCAGTTAAACTCATTTCAAGTCCCTGTGGAAGCTGGTTGAAATCAGCTGAAACCCACTTTTGGTATCGAAATTAATTTTTCAACCAAGTTAAAGGCACTATCATAGGGGGGCAAGCTTGTTTTTTTTTATCTTTTTTATTTTTCTTAAATGGAAAGATCTTGTCAAGAAACAAATTGACACCAATATTTCGAATAGGGTAAGCGGTTTGTGGAGTATGGCAATTTTAAGGTTCTCAAATCGTATTTTTCGTCTTTTTGGTAAAAAATGTAAAAAAGGCATAATTGAGGATTAATTACTCAAAAATCACTTCAGACTGCTATCTGGGTATGATAAATAGTTTTATGTGTAGTTTTTTCAACTTTGTTCTGATCAATAATACCATTTCATGAGAGTGGACCAATCGTATTGGATTACAGGCTTTCCGAATTTGCAAAGTATGCCTATTTTTTTGGGAGTACCCCACCTGCATTGCGGCATATGGTCCCAGGCGGAAATTCAACCTGTACAAACCCTATGTGGAGTCTAATTACCGAAATACTCCCATTTATATGGCTTTTTTGAAATGCCCATTAGATTAATTCTATCAATTCTATCAAAGCAGTGAACTGAAATTTGGTAATTAGTTCATTCTTAGTGCTTAAGAGTTCCTGAAAAAAAAATTACCGAAGTTCTCTTCAAGGCGTAGGTTATTTGCATATTAATTACCATATTAGGAGAAATATGAGCAAAACATTTGGATTATAAAGTGTGCTATAGTTTGGCGGGTTTTTGCTTCACAAGTACTTCAAAGCATAGAAAATACTGACAAAAAAGTAGTTCTACTGTCCTAAATGACTAGTATTACATGTTTCACTCCATTAGATATGGGTTATTTCCATTTTTTATATGGGGAAATTACATGATAACTCCGCGCAAATGATAATTACATACATGTGCGAACCATCAATTATGAGGAAGTCAGCATTGTTTGGCTTTATGGCAAGAAATCTCCTATTTTGTATATAAACCATTAAATCTTTATAAGAATAATAACCACAACTAACAGCCTAATGAAAGCTTTAAAATTATATCAATAAATACTCGGGTTCTTCCTTGCCATTGCGCATCAAAAATACCACCTTGGGGATTTCACAATGTTTTCTTTAGTCATTCAATTGAAAAGCTCTTTGAAAAGCTGTGAAGAATGAAAAATAGGATTGGGCATGGGTTTGTACACGGATATGTACAGAGTTTCCCCTGAATGAAATTTTGGTTTGGTTCATTTTTTTACTTCTGTTACCCCAGAATATTGTCAGGTTGCCTTTAAAATATTGGACATTAAATCAGTTTATAGCAATGAAGTAGGGCCTAGACAAGACATAAGAGGTCTCTATCAAACCGGACTGATTTATATCTTGGCTAAGGCACACCAATTCAAAAAGTAAAGGTAGGTCAGGTATTTAAGTGTGTTGTGTTTGTGGGTGTGTGTGTTGTGGGGTTGCATTTGCTTGTATGTGTGTTACATGGTCCTGGGGTATGGGTGCAATGTGTAGTGTAAGCAGGAAAGGTGAAATAGTAATTATTGTGTTCATGGGTGTGCAGGATGTGAGTATGCCATGGGTGTGCATAGTCTAGTATGTGCATGGGCAGGTGTGTGTAAATAAACAACAAAAATATTTTTACAATCATCCCCGCCGACGTCCTCATACACATGCACAGCATATTCAGATTTACCGTGCATCAACAGCTTTAGGGCAGCCAGGAATATATGACAAAGTAACATGTAAATTGCAATGGAGAGGGTTTGAATATCAATGAATATCTAAGAAATACAGTCGAAAGAACATTTATATTACACTAACAAAGCCTCTAATTGTTTAAAAAAAAATTTTACTTGCTCAAAAACATTTGAAAAACCCGCCTTTGAAAACAAATGAAACCATTAACAAACCGTCAAGCACGGGACCGTAGCCTACGCTGCAACCGCCCGACACGCATACCATGCAAACTGATCTGTGCCAAATGAACACTTGTACTACGTGCGTGCATAGATCTTTCCCAGGCCAGGTCTGTTACTACACTGCGTACCATGAAATGCAAGCAAATTCGTCAATTTTATCATGAATTTCACCTCTATTTTTCATGTCAGACATTTAAACAAATTAATATTACGTATAAATAGCTCCAAACCACGGGGTCATACAATAGTGATAATAATGAGAAACTTTCACTGAGCGCTGTTTGGAGAAAACTATGAGACCACGCACCCATCTGCATCACCGGCATGACGTATCCCTGTATTCTATGCGCACAGTTCCCGGGGGCTCACCCCTGTCACTTCATGGCAGCTGGCAACTCTAGCGCGATTGGGCCAAGCGCAGCTTCCTATTAAAAAGCGTGGGGAATGTATTGAAAATTGGGCGGGACAAAAGGTTAAAATCGCCCCCGGATATCGACCTCTGACTCTAATGGCAAAGAAAAAAATTAGCATAGAGACAGAGTTCCCATAACGTTATAATATGCCTTGTTTTGGGTTATGGAAGCCATAAATAGGAATCAGTGAATTTTTAATAAAATTAAAAAATCTTTCCCGTTATGCTAGTAAGCTGAAATTTCGCTCACAAATACTTTTGAATTGTGTACTAAATAATTTAAAAAACAAAGGACCTTCTTCTTGGTTTTATCCGGTGGCGATTTGCCGAAGAAAACTGAATGAAGGACAAAAAAAACACGGGGGACCTGCACAGCGAGTGTAGGTTTTCGAGGTAGTACTACGCTGGTGATTGCCGACTTCAAAACCAGCCAAAATTTTTTTAATTTGGACTTTGGTCATTTTTTTTCGATATCTATATTAAAAAAGATTTCCATCCCTTTCTGAGTTATAATCATGAAGTGTTTGGAACCATATATGAATAATCGCCTCAATAATAGAGCGATTTTTTAAAAATGTCTTTTTCGTTATCGCACTACTTGCATTAGCGCAATGTGTAAGTGACGGCTCGGAAGTGTGTATGCCCCGGACACCCTACATCCGTGATTTGCCAAATTAGAAAAATTATTTTTTAAAAATCAAAAACCAGATTTTTGCATGTCTGGAAGTATAGCATCACAACAATCTTGCAAGTCATAGACTGAATCAACCGAATAAGAACAAAATCAGATCTTTTAAAGTCATACTGTCCTATTACGCAACACTTACTACACCCGTAATTGGAATGAGGTTGTTGTCTGTGACACTGTCATTTTCTCTTTATGTAATTTTTCATTTGAGAAGAAAACCTTATGCGAATTCTACAGAATTAATCCTTCACTTTTAGCCTACTCCAGCAATTTCAATATTTTGACAACCCTTGGTAGAATCCTGATAGTGACCTCTTACCCCCTATTTGAATGCTTTATTTGTTGGCATGGCTTCATATCTTGAAGTAATACCACCCCAGCATTTGTGAACTAAAATAATACTTGGTAGCATTATAGGGCATATTATGTCTTTTATTTCCTGTAAATCATTCGCCGCAAACCATTGGCATAGAACAAGCCCAAGGGTAGCTTGATATTCAAGAGACCTCCAAGATAAGGAACGATTAATCAAATTATTCATCAATCATAGAGGCTCTCCTTGTTCCTCACTAGCATTTTTGTGGTATTTGTACAAAAAACTCAGTTTTATATTCTCTACAATTGTACACCTTTGTATTTAGTGGCAAAGTTACCTGTAGAAGGTTGAGATTGTATTCAGTTTTCCCCTGAAGCAACAACCTAGCGGCCGATATTATGTCCAGGTTGTAAGTGATCATGCCCAGAAGTGCAACCCGTACATAGGCCTCATCAAAGTGTCCCACCCTTCAACAGGCCACTACAATGGTGCTGAATCAACATTACAATAGATATGGATTGAGGGAGGGTGATGGAGTCGCTAAGAAGGTAAAGCATACCTAATTGTCTAAAGTGGTAGCATTAAAGGTGCACAAGAGAGATTTCACGTTCCATATTTCTGGATATGGTAGGGATTTCATATAGATAGACACTCAATAGATTTTCCCTACCTTTGTTTTGGTTACAGAAATGATTTGGAAAAACAAAGGTGATTTGTATATCTTGATTTCAATCGAAAACAAAGGCTGGATTTTGTATTTCTCCAAGAGGAAATTAGAATTTCCTTTCACAATTTTGGTATCAAAGAAAACAGTTCTCAGCCTAATACTTTCAGATGGGGATTTTTTGATAGAGACTTTGACACCAGTGCAAAACTCAGAATTTCCAAATTTTTAGGAAACCCTGTTATTTGAAATCTCTCGTTGCAGACTTTAAACCTACCTGCTTTCCTCCCCTCCGAAAATGTACCAAACCTTATCAAAAGGGAATAAGGGATTCTTGCTTCCTTTGCCAACAGAATGGGATAGATGTGAAAGTAAATTTCATTTGGAAAAGAATAGTACAATTCAAATTAGTAGCTGCATGTCATTCCACACCCTTTTCCATTTTGAGGGTATAGAAGGCATAGACAAAACTGCTAATTCCAGTTGGTAAACAAGGCGGTTCTCGAACCACAAAGGTCCCCCGCTCGTCGCGGTAGTTAAAAGGAGGAAAAGTAACATAACTTAAAGATCACAGGGAGGATTGTGATGGAAACCAGAGAAGCTCCTAACCTAGCTATTCAATACCTTGGATGACCCCAGATGACCTTGAAAAATTCTGGTATCAATGTTGACTACACCCCACCAAGTTTCATGACCATACAACCATTTGTAGTTGTTTGACCTTGGATGGCCCCACATGACCTTGAAATGACCTTCAAAATTTTCAGCACTGAATGTTGACCACACCTACCAAGTTTCATGACCATACAACCATTTGCAGTGAATTGACCTCAGATGACCCAGAAATGACCTTGAGAAAAATTGGCATAAAATGTTGACTACACCCCACCAAGTTTCATGACCATACAACCATGCATAGTGATTTGACCTTGAATGACCCCACATGACCTTGAAATGACCTTCAACATTTTTTGGCACCGAATGTTGAGCACACCCACCAAGTTTCATCATCCTACCACAATTGACAAGGTTCAAAGCAATTTTTGACCACATTTGACCTTTGACCCATGGCACATGACCAATCTCCGAACTCATCCGCCGCCTACTCAAACGACATATATGGTGCAAAGATGGACACCCATACTTCCTTAGATCAAAACATATCGTGTTGACAAGGTTTACAGGACTTTAATCCTATTTTTACCATATTTTTGACCTCATTTGACCTTTGACCCATGACACATGACCTACTTCGGATCCCACCCAGCGCGTACTCGAGATACATCTATGTTGCGAAGATGGACACCCACACTTGCTTAGTTCCAAAGATATCGCGTGGGACGCACACACGCACACACACACGCACACACACACACGGACGGGGAGCATTTCTATAGTCCCCCCTTCGCCAACAAAAGTTGGCGGGGGACCAATTATAGCATATGCATGATTCAAATCTCAGCTGGCATTTGGAGTTGGAAGGTAGCTCCAGGTTATTTTCTTTGTGTTCAATCTGCTTGACCAATGAAATAACCAAATTCAGGCCTATTATCACATTATATTTATGAGGAAAACTTCTAATTTTCTTTAGCAGATAGATCCAAGTTATTTTCTTTGTGTTCAATCTAATTGACCAATTGAATAGCCAGATTGAGGCCCATTACCTCATTAATATTTATAAGGTATAACTACAGCTTCTCCTACAAAGACAGGAGAAATGTTACTTAAGTCTTTATCTTGCATAACCACACACAAAAACAGTTACATAACATTGAGTGAAAATGAAAATTAACCTATTTTAAGATCCAGTCTATTTTTGATGGTTAGTCCAAAAGATGCACCAAGTTCCTCTCCTCCTAACACTTTCTTCCACTCAACAGACGGGCTCTTCAGAACAAACTCAATGCCATCAAAGAAACCACGTCTGGAACGATGATGCCCAACCATTTGCGCATCTTCCTTGTCTTGTAAGGAACTCGTGATTGAACTGGATATACAAGATCAGAGGAAAGACACCAAATTAGTGATTGCAATTTACTGTAAGGATAAAAAAATCATTTGTACACTGTAGAAATGGGGTTGTTAATAACTTGAAATGTTAGGAAAGAAATAGAAAATTTGTATTAATATTTCAAAACAAGTTCCATATAATAAAGACAATTATTTATACCCTTAAGACCTACCCATTTGAAGCCATGCTAAAATTCTGTCTTTTTCCATGGGATGGGCCTGATACAATAGGCCTGCTTCATAGCGCACATCTTCGTCTGCGTCACTGGTAGCAGCAGAGAGCAATATATCACCAGTCTAAAAAGATATCACACAAATAAATTCAAACAATTTACATAACTCCTAAATTTTCAACTTGATGATGGTGATGGTGATGATGGTGATGATGGTGATGATGGCGATGGTGATGGCGATGATGATGATGATGATGATGATGATGATGATGATGATGATGGTGATGGTGATGATGATGATGATGATGGTGATGGTGATGGTGATGATGATGATGATGATGATGCCAGAAGTGTTTGGTGACAACGATGAAGACAGTGACATAATTCACAAATATGACACAGATCATGATTAATTGCAAAACAGTATCATGATAATAATATCACTGTTACAGCTGATCATAATTATATAAAAAGATCATCTATAACCTGAGTATTAAAAATGCAGTCCATGCTGCCAGCATTTTTATGAGATTTAGGACATTTGGGCTCCACAGCTCCACAAACAAGATACATACACCTAGTGGTGCACATCTCACCATCATGATTTCCCCCTCCCCCAACTTTCGTTGGCGAAGGGGGACTATAGAAGAAATGCTCCTCGTCTATGCATCTGTGCGTGTGTGTGTCCCATGCAATATCTTTGGATCTAAGCAAGTGTGGGTGCCCATCTTCGCAACATAGATGTATCTCAAGTAGGCAGTGGCTGGGATCTGAAGTTGGTCATGTGTCATGGGTCAAAGGGTCAAATATGATCAAAAATAGGGTTAAATTGCTACAAACCTTGTTAACACAATATCTTTTGATCTAAGCAAGTGTGGGTGTCCATCTGCCCACCATAGATGTCGCTCAAGTACCTCAAGTCACTCAATGAGTTCGGAGATGGGTCATGTGGCTTGGGTCAAAGGTAAAATGCGGTCAAAAATGTGTTAAATTGCTTTAAACCTCGTTGTAGAGGTTCATCAGGATCGTTGAGTAATATTATGTAGTAAGTTTATTATTACTGATCCATGTCAACTTACTCGAGTTGTGGACGTTTCAGGAATGACTGTTCACAACTCAAGTAAGTTGACATGGATCAGTAATAATGAACTTACTACATAATATTACTCAACGATCCTGATGAACCTCTACAACAATGTTCGTAATTCTTATGGACAAAACACGGTGAAACATCTACGTGATTATGAAAACTGTGTAAAGAAAGTTCAGCGTCATAGAAACCATCTTGTTTACACTCTACGCTGCCGTGACCTAAACCTTACCCCTCCTAGTCTAAAGCTCCGTTGCCCGATAAACACTAAAAGAGCAAATGATATTGTCAAGCGAGCTGAAAAAGCCTTGATAAGAGAAAGAATCCGTGTTGTTAACAACAAAATCGGTGTTTTAAAAACCAAGAAAGAACATTTGGAAAAACAGGTTTACGACGAAATTCCCGCAGTTACGGAATTGGGACAAAAGATCACCAACCATATTGCGACTGTCAGTGAGTCTACGTATCTTGAGGTCAAAGATCGTCACCTTAAAAAATTTCGCATTTTGACCGACAAGTCCTCTGCCGAGAAAAGTAAGTCTGACGATTCTGGAATTGATCTTTCTGGTTTTCAACTTAAAAAATGGGTGATAAATCTGTCAAAATACAAACTCAACAAAGCACAAACCAGCGTACTAGCGAAAGGTTTAAATTTCGCAGTGTCACCGCCAAATGTGTGCGCGGAGGAATTTGTGATAGCGACGGAGGTAGCTTGCCAGAATCTATCGCAAGCCGAAAGCACTCAATTACGTGCTAAAGTGGCGAGTGTTTTAAAATCTACAAAACCTCCACAACAAAATGTGACCAAAGATGAACGGCAAGCCATCAAAGACCTCAAAAAAGCCGAGGATATCATCATTCTACCGGCTGATAAAGGTAAATCTACCGTGGTGTTAGATAAGAATGATTATGTGGAGAAAGTCAAGACCATGTTGGGTGATAAGAAAACATACATGGAATTACCTGCAGATCCGACACCAAAGTACAAACGGAAGCTTGTCGCCACTCTCACCGACCTAAAGAAGGAAGGTAAGATAACTGAAGCCAAGTATAAAGATCTGTATCCAACCGCAGAAAATGTTCCCCGCCTATATTGCACTCCGAAAATCCACAAGCCCCACTGCGACCGATCGTGGATTATACTAGCACTATCGGATACAATACATCTAGGTGGCTAGCAAATATCTTAGGTGCTTTAGTGGGTAAAACAAAACACCACGTTCAGAACTCTAAACATCTGGCTGAACAACTCCAAAATGTTGTGCTTGAGAAAGACGACATCCTCAATTCTCACGATGTAGTTAGCCTCTTTACCAACACGCCCATCGACCAAGTCCTGGACATCGTGAGAGAAAGACTAAAGAAGGAAGACATCTTGAATGTATACAATAAAGAAAATGGCTACAATCTAAGAAGCGAAGATGTCATTGATCTGCTGAACTTCATTCTCACTACCACATATTTCACATTCCAAGGGAAAATCTACCGCCAATTGTTTGGAACAGCGATGCGAAGTCCAGTGTCCCCGATAGCGGCAAACATTTTTATGGAAGCACTGGAACAACAGGCTATCGCCACTGCACCCATCAACTGCAAACCAAAATTATGGCTTCGTTATGTGGATGACATATTAGAGATAATTAATAAAGACTCTGTAGAACAACTCACTGACCACATAAACCAAGTGGACAAAACAGGTTCCATCAAGTTCACCTATGGGAAGGAAACGGAAGGAAAGTTATCTTTTCTGAATACTTCAATTGTAAGAAAGGAAGATGGGTCAGTAAAATTACTGCCATACTGGTATACAGAAAGCCCACGCACACTGACCAGTATTTAAACTACGAGTTTCACCATCCCTTGCACCAAAAGTTGGGAGTCATCAGGACATTGTACGACAGAAAGGACAACATCATTACAGAGGAGGAAGATAAGAAAGATGAAGAAAAGAAAGTCCAAGTAGCTCTGGAATTGTGTGGCTACCCTAAGTGGACTTTTGATAAGGTTAAGACCCAGATGAGACAACCCAAACAAAAGGTTAAGAGACAAAAGGAAAAAGAAGACAAATGCAAAGGTATGGTTGTTCTCCCATATGTATGTGGGGTGTCGGAGAAGATCAGCAGGGTAATGAAGGAGTACAACATTGCTACAGCGATGAAACCCCAGTCTACTCTGCGCAATCAGCTGGTTCATCCAAAAGACAAACGTGATGACCACGATAAAACTGATGCCTTGTACTCACTCCCATGTCTCAATTGCGACCAGGAATACATCGGGGAGACCGGACGTAAATTCGGGACACGATTGAAAGAACATAAAGCGGAAGTTGATAAGGTCAGTACTTCAGTGATTACCAGAGCTGCGAGGAAAGAATCTTTGTCTACCATCCACAAGTCCGCTATCACAGATCATGTTGTAGAACATAATCACGTAATAGGCTGGGACGAAGGTAAGGTCATAGGCACAGAGCAAAATAAATATAAACGCTGGATTAAGGAGGCCATTGAAATCCGTAAGCGGGGCGACGCCATCATGAACCGCGACGAGGGCCAATACTTTCTTTCACACATTTATGATGAGCTGTTGGAGAAAAAATCCCCAAGGATTGGAGAAGCAACTGGCAACTCCAGGTTGAAAAAATCAACAACCAAACTTGGATATCCACCAGTCTCATCTCAGTGCTGATGAAAGGAACAGTCATTCCTGAAACGTCCACAACTCAAGTAAGTTGACATGGATCAGTAATAATGAACTTACTACATAATGCTTTAAACCTCGTCAATTGTGGTAGGTTGATGAAACTTGGAGGGTGCAGGCAACATTCAGTGCCAAAAATTTTAAGGTCATTTCAAGGTTTCAGATTTATTTGTCAATCAATCAATCAACAATAATAGAATCATGACAGTAATTACAGAATAATAATAATGTTAAGTGACAATATAAGATAATAAATTACCAGATATACATGCTAATATTATAATATTGAGAATGATAATAATGTTACAAAATTTATGTTATTTGCAATTACTTAAGTAGAAACAATAAGATTGGCGATTGACAAGATCACTACTAAATGCAGAGCGTGAAGATGTAGTGACCTCTAGTTAATATACAAACATTACTACATTACCGGTCATGCGGGGTCATTCAAGGTAAAATCACTAAACATGGTTATATGGTCATGAAACCTGGTTAGTGTAGTCAGCATTTGATGCCATTTTTTCAAGGTCATTTCCAGGTCATCTGGGGTCATCCAAGGTCAATTCACTCTAAATGGTCATATGGTCATGAAACTTGGTGTATGTGGCCCACATTCAGTGCTGGAAATGAAAAGGTCATTTCAAGGTCATGGGGACATCCAAGGTCAAATAACTACAAATGTTTGTATCGTTATGAACTTGGTGGGTGTAGTCAACTTTTGATACCAAAATTTTTCAAGATCATTTCAAGGTCATCTGGGGTCATCCAAGGTCAAATCACTACAATTGCGTGAATGGTCATGAAACCTGGGGGGTGTTGTCACCTTTTGATACTGATATTTTTCAAGGTCATCTAGGGTAAAATAAATGTCAAATCACTACAAATGGTCATATAATCATGGATCCTCCCTGTGATCTTAAAGTTATGTTTTTTACCTCCTTTTACTACCATAACGGGGGGGGGGGCTTTGTAGTTCGAGAACCGCCTTGTTTCATGTAGATCTCTTCTGATCCTAGAGACAGCGAGGCTTAATTGTGTAGTGAAACCGAGAGCCAATTTTTCATATACAATGCCAATGTCCTTTTACCTTGGCTTTTCCTCAGAGTGTCATTTTTATCTTTTAGATACACTGATACATATCAAGTAGGCCTATGTGTTTCCATACTTTACATAATTTACTTTGGTGAGTGAAATAAAAAAAATACATCGTGGTCAAATCCTTGGACTGCTAGTGTCATCTGCCGTCGCAGTTTGTGAATGGGGCCAAAGGTCACATAAGGGTCACATGAGGTCACCAACATGTGGGTCACTACCCAAGATTCATTGTATGCAAGCATTATGAAAATGTGCACACATTATGTGGAAACAGTGGGCAATTATGTTTAGAGTTAACATTTTGACCACAGATACACAGACAGACACACAGACAGACACACTACCAAAGCAATCCCAATATGTCCTCTACAAGCCGGCAACACACAAATGCCTCTGGGTAAGAAATGAGTCCAACTTAGTACAAATGATGTGATACAGTGAATATCATGAATTACAGCTACAGCTTTTTATATCCAAACATATCTGATCCATATCAATTAGGTGAGATTGACAAAACAGGCTTTTTAATTCATATTTTGTCAATCGTGGCAACCCGGTGGACTTATCAGAATGCAACACTGACCTGTAGAGTAAGTCCATTCCTGAAGTTAGCAGAACGGAGCCAAGCTCCGGTGGTTCCGAGGGGGTAATTTCCGGTAATGCACAATTCCCGATCACAAGCAAAAATTTCCTTGTCGCAGGGCAAAAGATCCGAAAAGGGGCTGATTTAACATGAATATCTGGGTTTTATTTCCTGATTTCCCCTCCTGATTTTTGGTTCAGAGGGGGCACTCTTCCCCTCTTCCCCCCCCCCCCCCCCCCCCCCCCCCCCCTTTTTTTTTTTTTTTTTTTTTGATTCCTTTGTAAAGTGGGGCAGATTGTGCATTCTGATGAAGTCCACCAATGATGGATGATAGATAAAATATTAATAGTGAGTTGAAAAAGCTTGGTTTTTGTCAATCTAACCCTAATTGATATGAACTAATCACAAACCCGATGAGCTTATTTACTGATCAGGACAAATAGGGGGAAATTGAAAAGAGCTATCAAAATTAGCCCAATAAGGATGATCATTGAAACCCTATCTGTAGAATATTTGAGTGCAAGGTTATGGAATGTTATAATACGCATTTTCTCTTTTTTTTAATCATCATTATGTACCTTATTCTTGCTAATATTTCAAGTTCACATTTTCTCAGTTTGGCCTTGTGGATCAGATCATTTCACATTATTTAGCACCCTTGTGAAGTGCCTCACACACAATCATATTTGCTTCTCACACAAACCATGACATATTTGTGAAGCTCTCAACCAAATTCACCATGCACTGTGAAATTGACAGCATTTTGAACCTCCAGCAACATCATTTATAGTCCACTTCTCTACCTCTGTGCAGTGATGTCATAACCTCAATGCAGCTTTTACGCACATGTCAAGATATGCCGTCTTTGCACGCAAGTGTAAAAACGCTGTCGCTTTAAGCCAGCATGCGCGTTTAACTGGTGCGACCCATCGCACTGACGTCACTGGATAGAGGAAGGGAAATGGAGTATAGCTACTATGAATCCACTGAAACAATAGCCAACAAACTCTCGACAGTTCTGTTCACGAATACAGATAAAAAGCTCTTACTTTATCATGGTGAAAGCCCCGCAGAGAATGTAACCCAGCCCTCTTCAAGACAGGAGGTGTTGCGCTGGTATTAGTGTAGCTACGGATGTGTTCAAATGACCGCTCCAGTGCCGCATTGCCCAAGGCCTCAATGTCAGCTACGGTGTCCAAGTGATGCGTAACTTTCACAGCATCTGAGACGTGGTGAGTCTGTTGGTGATATCTCCATGGGTCTAAAGCAGTAGCAAATTAGGTTAGCAAAATGCAAAGTTACTGAAGTTGCAAAATTGATTCAGCCAATGGTACCTGTCTTATCATTTCATTTTTTTATTTTGATTCTTCTCACTATTTGTAATATATAAACACTTTTCATATATGATAAGATAAGAAGATCCTTACTGAACTCCTACAATTTATACCATTCAATATTGTGAGTTGCAATTTGGACAGTGGCGTAAGCAGCCTTAGTGCTTCTGTGGAGGAAAAAGCCCAGTCAGGGGAAAGTTGTCCCGATCAGGGGAAAATTTATCCCGATCAGATAGGGTCCAAAAACAGCTAATTTTACATGATTTTTCTTCAGAATTTCCTGATTTTACCTCTTTTTTCAAGGGGGTACCAGGGGTCGC
>JAMKCH010035952.1:0-59172 GCA_023653785.1 Ophioderma brevispina
TCCTTGGCTTACAAAAACAATCGTATAGAAAAAATGTAGCACGCTGCACAGTGAACCCATGAAGACATAAGGAGAGGAAGGCGAAGATTAACAATAAATGGAGAAGGCAAAAGATTGAGGACAGCCCTCCATTATGAATAAAAGGGGTGAGATGGCAACCTGTGCATGATCTTATAATCATCAGTAAGCCAGTTAAACAGGGTAATAGAACTTGATACTGTAAGACATAGGGAAAGCAGTAATATGGCATACAAAGATCATGCAAAAAAATATATTAAGCCAAGTCAATAAGATTTATACCAACAGATGATATGCACAATTAATAAAGAGAATTATAACTAATGACTATTATACTTAGAGAAAAAAAAATGTAGCACCCTGCACAGTGAATCTAGGTCGATCAACAAGGAAGCAGAAATGATGGCTGTAAATGAGATATACTAAAGAAGTAAACCCATTATCATAGCACCAAAAGTTGGTGGAATAAGACAATCTTGCAGTTAGCTATTATTTACCAAGGCAAAGTATCATCCAATCTGTATTACGATATTACAAGACAATTAGGAAATCAATGAATGGTAATATACAAAATCATAGCAAACATTTATTCTAAAGCAAAAGGGTTGATACCAACAATTTGGAAGCCACAATATAACAGTAGAATTATATAAAAAAAGATCCAATATATTGTGGATGAAAAAAATTAGCATGCTGCACAGTGCAAAGCCTAATGAAATCACAATGGAGGGCAAAAAAGAGGCGTAACATCATAAATAGAGTAAACCCATGATCATGAGCAACCAAAACTATCAGATATATAGAATTCTCAATCTAAGGTAAAAATGTAAAAAATACAGTTGAGTCAAAAGAGTTACACTCTAATTTCAGAAAAATTTAAAATATTTACCGGTTTAGAAAATTGTTTGTGTTATAACATGAAAACAATCGCTCATATATCCACTGTTCATTGGTACAAACAAATTAAAGTTTATCTTTTCGCATATTTGCAGATATAGTAATTAACGGAAAGCCGGCCAAAAAACAATATTGACCACGGTTGTACAATTCTCTTCAGGTCCCAGCAGCAAAGCCAATTGAGTAAGTGTCATCTAAATGCTTAAACATTTGTATTTTGTTCAAGTAACCATAAGTCCATGGGCCCGATCTCTAATACTCTAAGTCTTCGTTCCCAGAAGCCCCAGATTGTTACCGGAAGTGGTCCATTTTGTATCAGAAGAAAGCTACTAATGTTTTCCTCATTAACCCTGTGAAATCTTAGAGGCAAAGGATGTTTGGTTATGAGTCGAAAATTGTGGCCCCCTTTTGGTCGACCAATATACTACGGGGCTTCCAAATCACGTTTTTAGCTCTCGCCTCAAAACAATCGAAGTAATCGGCGTGAAACTTTACAGATGGGGTTTTTGAGTGAAAGCCAATCTCTCAAGATGAAAGCTTCTATCCTGAAATCGGTCCATCTCCTTTAAATAATCTGTTACCAATCTGTTATTGATCATATTTCTTAACAATAGTCATACATTCGCGTAATAGGGGCAGTGGTAAGTTGGTAGCGGGGGTCATTGATCCCCCTCCCATGGTCTGACCAGGGAATTAGCTTTAAAGGCCTTATCATGATTTGCCAATCAGAAAATAAAAAAAAATCATACAAAATCAATTTTTTGCATGTCTTGTAACAAGAATAGGTATCCTAACATACCCTAACGAGTGAATACGACCAAAAAGTGGCGTAGCCAGGGTTTTGTTGACGATGGGGCACATATTTTTGAATGTATACCGACACGTGTAGTTGTACCGACAATCATTTTTTTTTCCCCCGGCTCGCTACGCTCGCCGGTGACCCCCAATTTTTTTAATAACCGTCGCCTCCAAATTCTGAGGATGGGGGTGGGAAAACAAATATCGCCACTCAAAATATACTAATGGGGTAGTAGTATTAAGCAGTTATTAGTAACCATTTCCATGAAACCTCTATCATCCACCACGCGCTCAAAAAAAGAAGCTGTTAGACAAATTTACCGACGGACCATTATGTCCCGACAAAATCGTCGTCCGATTGTGGTCCACGTGCCCCACCCACCCTGGCCCCCCTCTTGGCTACGCCACTGCGACCAAAAGCAGCCTAATAGCAATAAAAATCGATATTTAGTCACTACGGAAGTACTACATATTTGATATGGGGATTGAACTTTGAAGCACTGCTGTTTTTCTCTTCGTTTTCTGGTCAATTTTCCAGTTTTCGAAAAAATAACTTATGATAATTCCTTCATAACTTATAAGTTCACTTTTAAAAGTTATTCATGGTGAATTTTCAAATATTTTTTGACGTCCTTTTGGGTGGATCACTGATTGTGCTTTAAAACTTAGTGACCAAGGGGTTTTCACTTCGTTGGCCCAAGGGGGCCGGGGGAACCCCCCCCCCCCAAGGAAACCACTTTCCCGAAGGAATTTTTGACCGAAATTTACATATGTGAAATGTCATAAACAACCCAAATCAAGCATAAAAAATGAAATTTGTTATTTGGGCTGCAAATTTAGGGGCACAAACATGGTTGCAAAATACGCAAAAATTAGGCAAAAAGACGGGAAAAATCAATGAGTCCTTGTGCTTACATCAAACTTTTGAAAACTATTTTAAGTTGATATCTACTCTAGAAGACCCAATTACATATATTTAAACAAGAAATTGAGTTTTAGGATCCTGCGTATTTTTAACGGCGTTGCAAAAATACACATCATTTTCCCATAACTTTGTACAGTAACGGTTTAAGCAACATCCCCAATGATATTGTTTTGTTGTCATCACACATAAAGGGTTAATTATTTTTAATGTACTATTAATTGTTTACTTATTTATGTGTGACATAATCAGCAAAAATAAAAAATTGCTTTGGTTCTTGATTTTTTTTTAAATATTCTCAGTTGACGTCCGTTGGTGCCCAAGGGGGGGGGGCCATGGGAGCCCTCACTAATTAAAACTCATTAACGACGGCTTGGCCGATTTTAATTTTTTTTGGTTATGAAAGAAGCGCATTTAAAGTCAGCAATCAGGCAAGTCGGGCGCAAAAAACCAAAGCGTACAGCGGGCCAGCTCGAAAACAATTTGGAAGGGTCCCTAGGACCCCCCCCCCCTGTCACTTAAGTGTTAAGGCTACGGTAAAGCAGGAAAGTGGGTAAAGGCAAGCAGAAAGGGAGTATTCAAACACCTTACCTATCGATTCCTTTTTAATTAGCCACATTGGAAATTTCAAATTGTTTATATCATGTTACAATAGAAAATTTCTCTAGGAAAGCGACTGTTGCGAGCTTCCACGCTGTCCGCAACGCGTTGAGGTGGACACCTCCCTCCCCCCTACCCCCAGAAGTTCACCCACACCAACCTATCTCTTTTAACACTGTGCTAATATTCCCCCAAGGAAAGAGTTCCATGTACCCGCTTCGAAGTTCTATGTAACAATTATGTTTTATTTTTGGCCTTAGGGTTAGGAACTTGTTATTGTCGTCCAGAATAAAAGAACTGTTTTCCTGGAGATTGCTAAAGGGGTATATATGGTCCTTTTCTTTTTTTTTTTTTTTGTTTTTTTTATTTATTTTTTTTTTGTTTTGCTATTCCGTTTGGATGCAGTGGCCTATTTTAAATATTTCCCCTCCAACAATTTGTTTTTAAAAAAATGCAGAAATTATAGAAATTGATATATTCATGCACGTGATAATGCTTACATATATTCAAACAAAACCACTTTTACACATCAAGTAACATGATTAAGATTTTTTCAGTTTAAGACGTGGCCCAAACCTAGTATTTTGGGGTGAGGTGAACCACTTACAAATTAAAATGGTTTCTAGTCAATTTTGCATGAGAAACCTACCTAAATACAAAATGAATAACTTGAAGGTTCTGCGCTGTAGTGAGAAGAGACCACACCCCCCTGGGCGCACACTTGCTTGTCACCATGACTGCAATATCTTCAATTTTGGTGCGCCTGAACGACTGTTCATGGAGCACAATACTAGTCAAGTCTGTGTGTCCGTAGGTCCGTCCGTATGACTCTGTTTAAAAAACCTTTTTTTTAAAATGCTCTGCAGGCAAAACGCTATGCCGGATTTACTTTCAAACTTGAGAGGATAATAGAGTGATGTGCCGCAGTATTATGTGTAGCTTTTTGGCTGCATTATTCGCATATTCATTAATTTTAATTATCTCAATCAATCCAATTTTTATACCAAACTTGGTAGGGTGATAGGTGGGGTGCCACAATATTATTTGTATCTTTTGGTCTCATTCTTTGCATATTCATTAATTATAAATGTAGCTTATTTTGAGTATATTTCAGACATTATTTCGGTTAACCTTTTTGAAATGCTCTCTGGCTAAACGCTAATCCGATTTACTTCATTATTATGTTTGTATGGGACCAAGTTTGGGAAAATATTGATCACAAACAGAATAATGATAAAAGTGATGATTTACCCCAAGTATTTATTGGTCTCGGCTATGAGTTTTAAAATATTGGGCGTCGACTTCCGTCTTGCCCAATAGTTTTGCAACTCATAGCGACGGATCCAAGTGTGGGGAAAATATTTGCATATATTTTTCAGTCATTTTGGTAAACTTTTGTGAAATGCTCTGCTGGATTACTTCAAACTTGTTAGGGTGATAGAATGAAGTGTCACAATACTATGTAAAGCTTTTTTGGCTGCATTATTTGCTATCATGAATTTTACGCACATATTTGCATATTTTCACATTTCCAGTACCCTTTTTAGAAATGCTCTACTGGCTAGATGCTAAGCCCTATTTTTTAGGAGTCCAGGTGTGTGAAAATGACGGATCCACAACCTGACAATGATAAAATTGGAATTTACGCCCAATAACTTATTGGTTCTCGCTATGCAACTCATGCATAGCTCGAGCAATAATATGGGCTAAATCCATCCAATTTTATACCAAACTTGGTCATTTTCTATAACACTCTCTCCAGGGATTCTGTATGTATGTCTCTGAAATTTGCTTTTTTTTTTTTGTGCCTGAAAGGAATAAGGGGGTCCAAACATTTTAAGACCATGAAAAGGGGGATCAAAAAAATTGAAGGAAAGGGGAATAATAAGGGGAATCAAAAATTTTTTGATGTCCGAAATTCCAACTCCCCCCACCAAAGTACTTTATGAAACTCCATAAGTCAGGCTGAGCTAAAGGGTAAAATGTATGTGGATGTCTACAGAGGCAGTAAATACGCACTAATGGTGTCTGACATTTTCCATACAACATCAACTTAGTTTGTTGTTCTAGAATTAAATTGGCCTTTGGGGTACTAAAGAGAATTTGGGTCGGGGATAATTAGTTTTTTGGCTTATTAGTGTCAGAATGAATCCCATTTTTTTTTGCTTATTAAGGTGTCAAAATGAACCATTCTTAGACAACTGTCTTTGGGTTACGGGTTTGTCTTTTAACCCTCGTCTTGACAAGCCTTTTTTGTAACACGGGGGGTTTACCAGGGGGGGTCTCCCTCAGAATTTGTTATAAAGCACCAATGGCTTATGATTGTGATACCAGTGGGGAATGGCTATGTCTTCCTCTTTCCATTGATACCAAATAAATACCTAACCTAGTTACCTAGTAGGCGTCAAAATGACGTCATCAAGTCCGCGAGTCGGCAAAAATTTGGCATTTTCCACAGAAAATGGCGAAATTCCACTTTTGCGTAGGAACGTAGGAATATCGGATTTTCATGCGGTTTCAGCTCTAGATAATGGCAATTGGCTAGTTTTCACATAAACACAGAGTTTTTAGAACTATACTGTGCATAATATTTTCAAAATGCACCATAAAATATCCTTGGGTGGCACCACCCCCCTTACCTTCGACTTTGATGGCAAACCCAACCCCGGTGAAGGTCTACCAGTCCACATTTTTTTTTTTTCGCTAAGTGACCGGAAAGGATGATAGAACGATTATCTAAAAGCTTTTTACGACGTGGTTTGGCATTTTAGCGGCACCGACACCCCCGGTAAGACCAGGGTTAAAGGAATAACTGCAATACTATAATTGTTCGATTATTCGCGATGCCTGTCTCTACTACATAGAATTAGCTTGTGGGGATTGTCAATTTTTAAAAACGTCCCCACCATAGGAAAAAAAAACCTCCCCATACATAGGCTTAAACGTCCCCATAAGACACGTGTATCCGCACACACCACACACCCAAACCAACACACACACACAACACACAAGAAACAAGACATCAAAGTAAAAGGAAAGACTTTTTAATTGTGTAGGACCTACATAATTAATCATGCTTTTCTGGAATCTTAACTCTCCGTAAAATGTGGGATTGATTTGTTATACTTCATGAGTTGGGTTTACCTGGGACTAGGGTTTAGCCTAATCACACCAAACATTTGCTCAAGAAAATAATCTGAATGTTCACCAATTTTGCTCACACATAATTGAAAACTTTCCATAGGGAGATATTGTCACATTTACATAAAATGTGTACAAGTGATTCACTGCAAAATGATAATTTGTGACTCAATTTTACCGATTTTGCGCAGAAACGATTTGGTTCAAGACCTCATTGTTCCCGGGTCATTGTTTGAGTTCCAATAGTACTGCTAAAATTATGCAATGAACAAAAGTCAATCTATATTCTCCATCAACATCCAAAATATCATACCAATGATTATCAGCAGGGATGTCCCTACCACCTTCGGATCTTGTTATAATCATGCTTGGGAATTTTGAAGCATCTTGGGAAGCAGATCAACATAATCTGGGGTTATAAAACCCAATTCAATGAAATGGCCTTCATGATGAGGAGACATGTAGGCCTACTTACGTACTCGATCCTTGTTAGGTGATAATCGGATTTAATTAATAACTAAATCTTCAAATGTTTTTTATTAACAAAATTGGGTATGCCCTCTTTCAAGATCTGACAGGCATCAATTTACCCTTATCCAACCTGGGTAAAAAATTCTGATATTTTGGTCCATTGTCAATATTGACATAACAATAAGACAGTTATGATAATACTAATAATCTAAATAATACTAGCTATATGGGTCTTGAAAAAAAGATTTCCCCATTACTAAATTTTTCCTTGATCTACTAGCAAAACAAGCCCAACCAACCAAGGTGTTTTTTAACAACGCAATGTGGGGCCTCATTTTGTTTTACATAACACTGACGCGCTATTTAAAAATAGGAAGCGACCATTAACTTCAATACTTTTTTTCCATAAGATTCAAGCAAATTCTGAGCAAATGTCCAAGCCAAAAGTCGCCACCAGGTCAGTGTACTTGGTTTTACACATCGTTTTCAGTTCACACGCTGGGACAAGACTAGTAGACCGTAATTTCTCGATTTTAGTGCTTTCAAAGTGAAAAAAAATAACGTTGATAATAATATCGGCAAAACGGTGTTGTCAGGATTATTGCAAGACGAGTAGTAAGGCAAAGTCAATGTTTTTTTGGGCGATACCCGTGAACTTTCGCTAATAAATGCGTAGACTTATACTGAAGTCTCTGCATTTATCAGCGTTCAGTGTAACATAGTACGGGACTCATGCATAGATGGACTGCACTGGCAACTTACGCGATGGGATACTTGCTATGGAGTTGGCATTATCCGCTCGGAATTTGGCCGCTTTAGGTGACCATAAACTAAAAACCGCTCTTTACCGCACCGACGCGACCCGGTGAGAAAATAAATGGTACATAAGTTGGTTTGCTATCTTTTTAATGTAAAACGGGCTGAATTTCGTATTTGCTCCAATATAAATGGGAAATTTCAAAATTTTGTATGTACCAAAGAATTAATTCCTCTTTACCCTGTCACCAAAGACTCCTATTTTGGGGAAAGTGGTTGAGAATTTTCACCAAAGACCTATTTTTTAGAAAATTTTCAAAATCTCACCCAACTTTTGCAACTTTGTCATTCTGGAAAAAAACCCTATTTTGGGGCAATTTTTTGCTGCTCTGCTCACCAAAATGATATTTTCCTTTTCGCGTCCTCTGTCACCGGATGCCCCTGAGTTTGGAAAACGTCGAGCCTTACACCCATACCATTTCAATGTGGAGTCCCCCCCGGAACATAACTAAGGAGGTAATGGACCCCTCTAAAGGGCATACAGAGAAAAGTCACAACTCCTATGTGTTTTTGGCGTTCCTTGTGTTTCACATGTGGAACCCAGCCATTGGAATAAAACACTCCGAGTGGTTTTATTGCAAGATCACATGATCACACACAAAGGTGCTCTTGATTCATTAGTAGAGGCTGGTATATTACCAATTAACCCTAAAATGCCCGGGAATGGGCCGGTCGCGTGCCGGCTGGGGGTGACATTTTTTGGTCGATCTTCACCTATTTGTGTGAGGTGGTGTTAGTGTGGGGTGTTCACCGAGGTCGGTGCGGGTAAACACCGACTTTTTTTCTTTAAGCCTTGCGCGGGCGCGAGCTATAAGAGATTACTTCCAGAGAGACACCTGCGTTTTCCAATGTTGCGAACGAGGCTTAGGATCTTAACATATTTGAGATGTTTTTTCAGATACCTATACAGTTGTGGCATACACTGCTCGAATTTAAAACAATAATGTCATACAGGTACGTTTGTACTTTTTTTGTAGGTGCAATGGACGGGTGGCGTGAGGGCCATAGTTATCCATTGGTTACGGGGGGTGGGGGGGAGCCACAGGGGGGGGGGTAATTAATCAGTGGCGGCGCCAACTCTTTTTCGGGGGGGGGGGGCAACGGGGGCAAAGTTGAAATTCTGGGGGCAAAAGTGAAAATTCGGGGGGGCAAAGTATCAAATATTGGGGTGGAGAATTTTTAACCAATTTTTTATTTTTTTTATTTTTTTTCCCCAAATTTGGTGATTTTTGCCCCAAATCGCCGAATTTGGGCCTGCAAAATCCCTTATTTTTCTTTCAGCCAGGGGGGGGGGGGGCAAAGGTAAGGGGGGCAAGAAATAAATGTTAGGGGGGGAAAAATGCCCCTTGCCCCCCCCCCCCCCGTGGCGCCGCCACGCTAATTATGATATTTTATCAATCCGTTTCCGAGATCTAGGGGGGTGATAAGATGGGTCCAAAAAGCCGGCTCTTTTAGGGTTAAGCATGCAGGAACCTCAGTTATTGGACAAAGCTTTGATGGTGCCCTATATGTAAAATGGCCAGTGTCCCTTAATCGGTCCATCAGTTTGAGTGTGTCATATTGGCCCATAGAACATGTGTGGAGAGCTGGTGTTTTGCTTCTATGACATTTTGGCCCGAAATTATGCTCTAGGACCATATGGGTCCAGGACCATGTGGTTTCTGGAGCTAAATAAATTCTGGAAAATATTCTGAGTCAAATATTCCCAGGACACTATATTAGCGATATGGTACTTGAAGCATAATAAAAATATGGTCCAGAAGCATATTTGAATATGCTGAATATGCTCCTGGAGCATATTGGAATACATAAATGGTCCAGGAATATGGCAAATATGCTCCGGGAGTGTGGAGAGATATTCTACTCAAAACTTCTACCAGAACCATTTTACATATGGGTCCTGGAGCATGTGCATTAAAATTTTTTCTCCAGATTACTTATGCTCCAGGACGATATGGTTCCTGTACCAATAGGTCCTGGAGCTAATTCCAGGCCAAAAAAGCATAGAACAGTGTGATTGACCACACATTTGGAGACTTTTTGTTAATCCAGCTAACCATCCTGACTCTATACATGGATAGCGCCGTAGCGGGCGGCGATCGAAAATTGAAACATTTTTCCGGCATATGAAAGGGCAAAAAGCCGTCGTCCCTGACACGACTTTCAATGGCACTTGTAAGTTAATTTGCAATTTAAACTCAAAATAAGGGGAAATAAAGAGGTTTTTTTCACACAAAAGGAATTTTGGGTTAATTCCAAAACCGATCATTATGACGCAGGGGTCCAGGGACAGGCAACAGGGGCAGGATCCATGGCCCAGGGGGCCCGGGGAGGCTCAGGCGGTCCGCAGGGCCGTCGCTAGACATTTTTGTAAGGGTGGGTGTAAAGTGAAGAAATTGTATTGCTGCAGTAAGAGTCCTTGGAAGCATAGGTGAGCGATAAAACAATGCAAACTAACGGCGCACGGTTCGGGCCCAATTAAGGGCCGTTGAAAATGCTCTTACAGACCATTTTTCTTGATCGGCTTGAACTGCACAACGCAAGGCATCTGCACAACCGGAAAGCCCTGAACGGGTGCGGTACAGGGGCCGCTTTAGGGGCCCCTGGCGGGGGGTGCAGGGGCGGAAGCCCCCGGAAGCTCTGGATTTAAAGCTATCGAACCTTCAAGATGGCCACGTTTGAGGGGTAAATAGAATCAATTCAAAGTAAAGACCCGAGTAAAACTGGTTTCTAACTTGCTGACTTGAGAAGGGCAGTATAATGCATTAGATTGGGACTGCCAAAGAGACTTGCATATAGCGAGCGCCAATGGTCGTTAATGGGGTGTGGTTGCAGGAAGCAGAGCCCTTCTGGGGGTTCAGGGGCGAAGACCCCGGAAGCTCTTGGATTCAGCTATTCAGAAAACTTCAAAGCTTAACACTGTGTGAGGGATAAACAATGGCGGATCAAGGATTTGAAAAAATGTCAAAATTTACCGGGGGGCTGAACGGCTGTAACTGGTCCAAAAAGCTCAAAATGGGCTGATTTTGCAAGAATTTGCAAATACCGGGGGCGCGCGCCCCCTCCGCCCCCTCCATGGATCCGAGCCCTGATAAATGGTAAACAATTCAAGAAAAGACTGGTTTCTAAACTTGCGCAATGATACGGGCAGGATAAGCTTGTACCGACGAAGGGGAACTATACACATTATAGCTAGTGCCATGTCTTCCGATGCGGGGATGAGCAGAGCCCCTGCCGGAGTCAGGGGGCGGAGCCCCTGAAGCTCTTGGATTTTAGCTTAAGACAGGTATTTTTGAAGGGTTAAGTATAGAAATTAATTCAAATGACAGCCAGCGGACCTATAAGTTTATGGTGGCTGGGGGCTAGGAATCGATTAATACCTCCCAATTTTTTCTTGACAACTTAAGAGCCCGACTGAAAATCCCTATAATAGTAGACCAAAATTGGGGGAATGGCCCATGGCTCCCTCGTGTTTCTCAATTTATTTTACACATTGATCCACAAGTATGTTGGCCATTAACATTAATGAACCGTGGGTTAGGTTTGGAACACAAACTAATGGCTTGAGGGGAAGCCAAAATATTGTGATTTGGATTTAGTAAGTCTGGAGTTCAATCCTCATGCGTTTTATTGTCGTTCTCCTTTTGTTTCATTCTTACTTCCCCTTCTCTCTTCTTTTCTCTTCTCTTCCCTTTTCTCGGTTCCTCTCTCCTCTCTTCCCTTTTTCTTTCTTCTCTTTTTGAGGATCGCGGGGGGGGGGGGTTCCACCCCCACACACCCCCCCCCCCCCCATGGCGACGGGGCCTGGCGGTCGGGGGGCAGGGGTAGGGGCACAGGGGCCCGGTGCAGGGAGAAAGGGGGCCAGGGCCTAAGGGGCACTGACTGTGCATAATTTTTTGATAAAAATTTAAGATTTTTCCTTCACATACAAGAATATTCACAGCGGTACTCACACTTGTATTGACCTTCGCATCATGGCGTAATCGGGCCAATTTTCCCGGTCAGAGGGGATAACAAACGGCTGATTTAGCATGATTGTTTCAATTTTTTCCCGGCCAAGTCGTCAGGGGGCAACCTGCCCCCTCACCCCCCCCCCGCTGTTACGCCACTGCTTCCGCATTGACTCAGTGCGTGATCTCCCAATTTTTGGCCCTCCTTAAAATGCCGCTGGGGAAGTTCCGGTTCCATGTATATAGGCAGTGCTAACCATCCATTATAGCCCAAACCCTCGGCCAAGACTGCCCTCGGCCTGTTGTTTTTGCAATTGTGTAACAGGAATTGTGCGTTATCGGCCTTTTCGTGTTTGTGGCGCGGGGGGGGGGGGGTTTAACCAAGGTTAGGGTGTGCTAGTACAGAACCCTGGGACAGAACCTAACTAACCAGAACTTTACCTGTAGTCATCAGTAAACTTTTGTCAACGCCCAGGACCCCTGTCTACTATCCCGTGGCACCTTTGCAAATTAAGGCAAGGGCCCATTCAATACTGCCCAATGTCGTAACATAAACATGTTCCTTTTCCCAACACACCCAAGATCTCCTTTGCAAAGGTCCTCAGAGCCCCTTCCCAGCTGCCACCGAGCATCCTTCCCAAGTACCCAGATGTCCCCTTACACAGTTGCCCCTTTTTCCCCAACTAACCCACATGTTTAAAAATAATTCTGTAAAAAACAGGGAAATTTATGGAGCCTGGGACTCACAAAGTTGCATACGTAAAATAACCGGAGTCGTAAAAATACAAAACCATGGCAGGGAACGTACCATAACGGCGTCAAAATTTCTGCTTCCACGTTATGTTTGTTTTTGACTTGTTTAAACATGATTAAATTCAACGTTATTACAATCTCCTGACCAAATTTTTCACCAGGAAAAAGAGAGGATGGGGGAAAAAGGGAGTGTAGAGAGTGAAGGTCCATGGGGTTTGAAGGGGTGGGAGGGGAGAAGAGGAGTGAAAAAGAGGTGGTGTGAGGGAGGAGGGAGTGACAGCGAGGACAGGGGAAATGGATGGCCCAAGGGGAGCGGGAGTAAAAAGGGGGGGGGGAAGCATGGGGGGGGGGGGATTTTTTAAATTTTGGGGGGAAGAGGGGTGAAGGAGGGGGTGGGGTAGGTGTACGGGGAGGGTAGGAGGGAGGGGAGGGGGTATAGTGGGGGGTGGAGGATGAGAGAACGGATGGGTGAAAATCTGGAGAATGAAAAACACGGGGGGGAAGAAATGCAAGGAGTGGACAGGAGGAGGGGTTATAAGGCGGGTTAGGGAGTACGGCTGGCGTAATAAGGGGGGAGAGCGTGCTTATAAAGTAAGGCTGAGGTATGGGGGGGGGAACAGAGGTTGGGGGGTGGTGGTAGGAGAGGGTCAGCGTGAGCACGAAAAGGATGTGGACATGGAGATGGGAAAAAGAGAAGTAGGAGGAAGGTGGTCGGTGGGGTGTTGAGAGGGAGGAGTAAGGGGAGGGGTCCGACTTTTCTCGTCGTGCGTTTCCTGTCATACAACGTTGTGATTTATACTTACCACGTGGTTGTAAAAAAAGTATATTCCAGGCAAACAAATTTGAGAAAAAAGTCAAAAACAAAAGGAAAAATGGTGACGAAATAACAGTTTTTTAACCATTCATACACTTTGTTTTATATGATAAGGTACACATCCTAATGTCACCAATTACTTAATTATGCATATGAGTAAAACTTATGTACATACGTGTACCTTACATTGATTCGAAACCCGGCCTTTAATATTACAAGTCCTAAACCTTATCCACTACACGACATGACTTAAAAATTAACAGATGCTAAAATAAAGTGGAGTTGTACTACTTTTTTCAATTAAAATAAATATATTACAAAAAGGAGGAATGAGTTCGACAAGAGGTCTTAACTATTTTTTTAAATGGTAGGAAAATAAGCATTTTGCATTTTTTTAATGCCGTTACTTACGACGTTATTTACCCAGTTTTATAGGTAACCGCGATTTCATAGTTCATATTCTTAACATTACAAACATAAGTTACAGAAAACCCGTAATAGTACTGAAAATATAATAACGGTCCAGGGTATCAATACTACCTTTTTGAAAATAGTTAGTATTTTTTATAGCCACTTGTTTATTTACATTTTATCTGCTTCCAAATTGTAATCTATGTTAGGTACACTGTTTAAAAAATTCCATTATTTACGGAAATTTCTGGCCACAGAATTTCTAGACTTTTTAGGGTAATTGGTACGACTTAACGGAACTTTGGCAGTCATTTTACAGAAATTTTGTCTCATATTTATGAAAAAAAATTGTTTTACAGAATTTTTCGTATTTTAATTTGGAAATTTGTTGCTTGCCGGAAAATTGTCCGTAAATTAACATTTTTTACGTTTTTTTTTAATTGTTTCTAAAACAGATTTTTCCGTAAATTTACGGAAATCGTTTTTCTTAATTCACGGAAATTTTAACAGTGTATTGTAATAAGCATGAAGATTATAATAATTGGGGTTCCCGTAATTTAAAGGTAAAGTCTGGTACAATTAGGAACATTTTTAACAGTTCAGTTAATTTCCACACTACCGCCACACCCTATCCCAAGTCCCAAATACGCTAAGTCACCCTTTCCATCTTACATTATGGCAATTCCTACCCAGGGTCCCATTCAGACAACCATCCTATTCCCTTTTTCAACTAACCCAGATTTTCCCTTCCCCATTTAATCCCAGGGTCCGCTTCCAACACCCCCTTAATTTTGTAATTATTGATAGCTTTGTGTGGATTCAATGGCTGCTGTAACTCCAATAATATGTCTACACCCATCAAATAGATTGTTCTGTCAGTTCTAACAAGTTGATTTTTTTTTTATTATTTTCATCGTGAAGTTAATACTAAATTGGGTCTAATTAATAACGAACTTCAGGAGATAATGCAATTGGTTCAAGCAAACAAACTACCTATCAATGCTAGTAAACAAACTATATGTTACTTGGTACTCCACAAAAACTTCAAAATATACTTCTCAAAGGAAACCAATAATGCTCATATGTCCTGAAATGACCGTGTAATCAATCATACTAGAACCTTACATAATCCTAGTAATGTTTTCTCTTGATAGGGTAACCAACTACTAAATTTCTTGGCGTTATTATTGGATGAACATCTATCATGGAAGTACCATATTCTTGCTATTCAAAAATAATTTCAAGAAAATCTTGGCGTTATCAATAAATTAAAGGCCAAAAAATTTTTACCTATAATGCATACTGTATACATTGTACGGTAAACTGTATGTCTTATCTAGATAAGATATTTAAACTGCAAAATGGGCTCTCGATCTATATCAAAATATTCCACCATAGATGCCACTCCGGGCCACTGTTTTTTTTTTTATTTTTATTTTATGTACTGAATTTGTTTGATACTTATAATTAGAAATAGGATTATTATTACAAACATTCTACACAATGTACTTCCTGAGAACTTTAGCAAGTACTTTATTAAACACATTGGAAATTCACACCTTAACCACCAGAAATGCTCCATCCCAAACTTTGAACGGGGTTTTCTGATCAAGCTATTAGAAAATCGGGAACAAAAACCCCCCCAAATCTTTTTTGGAATTCTTTTGACGCTGGCCATTAAACAGTCAAAAACATCAAGCCTTTTAAAATTTGCGATTAATAAATATAATTTTGGGGGGCACTTGCTTGTCTTATGTGTTAAGTGTATGCGTAAAGAATTGTTATTTTTGGTTATTCAATATAAATATTCTTCATGTGTATGTGCAATATTTGGATAAGGGGGTTTGATCTTCTGCATTTTTTTGGCCTTTCGTACCGTCCACCTCCTCCATGTCATTGTATGTACTGTTTTTGTTTTTTTATGAAATCACTGTTGAATAATGGATTGAAATGGCACTTGGGACAGACAGAAATGATTTGATTTTCCAGCATTGCCGTGGTTCTAAATTACAAAATCCCATCTTTAATGACAAATACACAATTTTTTAGGTAGGTCATTCAACATGTCATGCCAATATACTTTACAATATTACAAGACAATTTGCACCCCCTTTTTTAAACCTGCCTGGTCCTGAAATACCCCCTTGTTTTTAAACCTGTTAACTCTCATTGAAATGCCCTCCAATTTTTTAATCAAATGTCCCTGAATGACCCCCTTATTTCTTAATTTTCATGCTCTCACAGAAAGCCCCTCTTGTATCACTGATGGAACTTCAGCATATGGTGCCCCCACTGAATACTCCTTTTTTCACAAAATGTGAAGGCTCATGATTGAGTTTTTGCATCCTCCTCACCAAATGACTCCTTTTCCCCCTTCACCCTCGTCTACCTGAGCCACTATTTTTGTAACAAAACGCCCGAGGGGGGGGGGGTGATTTCGTTACTGAACATCCAATTCCTATAAATTTGGGACCAAAGGATAGCTTAAGAGTTCTTCCTTTCCATTGGACCAAATAAGTACCAACATCCCATTATACTATAACGTCAATATGTTGAGGACGTAACGAAAATACTGAATTTAGGGTGGAAATTGATATTTTGCAATTTTAGTGACACCTCAAAACACCTATTATAGCACTAAAATCCGCTCATTATATAAACAGACATTTCCCCACAAGTAGAGTCAAAAAACCGCATGAAATCTGACATTCCTAACCATTTGGCGAAAATTGAATTTTTTCCACCCCTAATTCTGTTTTCCTATTGAAAATTTGCAAGTTTTTTCTCCCCAGTTTTGTTTTTTGCTCCATTTTAATGTTTTGTCCTTTTTATTTGTGTTTTTGATTTGTTTTCTTTTTTTTCCTTTACTGTTGAGTAAACCATTCAACAACCAACCCAAAATATGATTTTTTGACGGTGGTTTGGTACCGATGTTACAAATTAAGGTTCAACCTAGTGGCATTCATACTATCCATGGGTGTAACAATCACGTATGGGTGTTTTTGGCCTTTCTACACATGTTATTTTAGGGGTAAAAATGAGCAAAAATGGTCAAAATTGTCAAACATAGGTAATTTCAGTCGAAATGCCTTCCTTTTCTTCAATAATCGATCAGACCACTGTCCAATTTTAACCGAAACGGGGGGCAAAGAAAGGGAGGGGGAAATGGATTTAAAGGAGTCATAATTAGTGAATTATAACTGGAAGCCATTATAAGTTACAAATTTTGGTATTCAAATGGCCAAAAAAGGTCAAAATTGTCCCAAAAAATAGTAAATCAGTCTAAATACATTCCTTTCCTTAAAATAATCGATTAGGATATATCCATTCACCTAATCAAAGGAGTCATATTTAAGTGGATAATAATGGAAGCCCTTCCGATTTATAGATTTTTGGTGTAACTTGCCCCCCCAAAAAAAAATCAAAATTTTCAAAAAATTTAATACCTCGTCCCAAAACTTCGTTTCAACAAACATATTTTTGCCGTTACAGCTCAAGTTAAACGTCAATAGTTAGCCATATTCATTGCTGAGTTTTTTCATATTTTTTGGATCAAATGAACCAAAATAAGGTCAAAATTGGTCCAAATTTGGTTTTAAATCACTTTACATCCAACAGGTGTCATAATAAGTGGATAGAAAGCTAGTTGGCTTAATTTACAGATTTTGTGGTTAAATTGGCCAAATCCATTCATAATGGCCCCTCTTTTCTAAGTAGTTATATAAGTTGTGTTGCCTTTTCATCAGTGAGAAATTTCCCCTACAGACTTCTGAGTCAAAGTGGAATAATAGGATAAAATTCATCCCAAAACTCATCAAAATCAATTAAAAATGGGTGAAATAACGAAACGGTATCACTTTGTACTACCTCTGAAATGTCTTCCTTTTTGCACCTGTAGGTGAATACTGCGTGCGCCCTGCACGGGATATTGTAAATAGACAGCCTAGCCGTCAGAGATTTCGAAATAGGGCAAGAAAGGTTTAATTCCCCAAAATTGATCAAAAAACAACTAAAATGGAACCAATTGATAAAACGGTGACTTTTGTCCATATTTTTAATTATTACCCTGTGACTTTATATAATTTCATTGAATATTAAATAGTTTTTAGGGCCAGGCAGCCCAGTAGCCAGGAATTTATGTTGGGGTGGGGGGGGGGTTGCGTATTTGCCGGTTGAGTCCAAATTCTTTTAACCGTCTTCTCCAAATTCTGAAGACGGGGGGGGGGGGGAGTGACTGACATCACGCCCTTTGGAAACAGTATACGAACAGCTTTATTATATTCCGCCATGGCGTAATGCACTGGATTACCTCTCTGCTCTATTCATTCATGTCCATCATAATATAATATACATGCACGACGACCCTTAAAACCACAAAATTTAGGCAAGCAGCAAATGCTTAATTTTAACAAAACGGACATTCAGAAGCCACAAAAGCGGACCTTCAACATCAAAATGCGGACCTTTGTCCATTTTTTTTTTAGGGGGGGGGACCCCCTCTGGCTACGCCCTGGGGCCAGGGTGTTTATTTTCTAGACCTCGGATGCTCAAGTTAAAATGGGCAAAATTACCTAACATAATCACGAAATTACTTTTTTTATAACGTATATTTTTAGGGCTATACATTAGAATGCCTGAACTTCCTATGTTGATTTAAAAAAACCAATAATAAAGACTAATAATGTTCTTTGGAATTATTAGTGCACATTCTGATGAACGACATACCTGTGCCTGTAACTATACTGTGAATGGTTAATTCTCAAAAGTAATGCATGCTCATAAAAGATGGAACTTGTAATTAGATCTCGAGGATCCCCAATCCTATAATTCAATCAGCCCTGAAAAAGTGTTGAATTTTCTGGTTGTCCGTTATGAATAAGTACAAATAAAGTCTCACAAAATTGATCCTAACTGAACTTGCATGACCAACCTAACTGCTAATGTGGATGCATGAGCATTGAACTTAGACATGTTCCCATTTCCTGGATATTGGGATCTGATATTATTCAACAAAATTTTATCAGCATCATGTGCAACACATAAAGAAGTTACAAGCTTCGCCCATTCACAAGTTTACTGCAAAATTACCAATGCAACGCTCATCCATTGCTGTTCTGTTTAAAGAGAGCATGTCCAGAGCATGTCAGTGTGAAACACCGGACTCACAATTTGTGAGTTCAAGCCCTTGCCATGACCACTGTGTGGTCCCTGGTCAATACACTTTATCTCGCCTCGTATCATTCAACCAGTTGTAAAGATGGGGGAAATGTGATGGTGTATAGTCATGCTTTGCACGGTTATAATTGGCTGCGCCAATTTTCCAATATTCAAGAATATGATTTATCCCAGTGGCAGAGGAATAAATGTAAAGCACTTTGAGCTTATTGTATAAAGCGCTATATAAATACTTGCATTTTAATTTTAACTGTGCAAAATCCTCATTTAAAAAAATTCATGGCGGTCAATTGCATTGTGAAAATCATACGACATACAATATATTAAGGTTAACATTTTAACCCCAGGCAGATACACACACACACACAAACACAAGCACAGATGACACAGACAGAAGACCAGAGTAATCCCTATGTGCCTTCTGCAATTCTTACAGACACAAAAAAATTGGGGTGCTCTTTCCAAATGTGATATTATTGTATCACACTGTCAAATCTGATTTTGATAAGCAAATAAGACCCAACTTTACCAAAATGCGTGTGGTGGAACTCACCACTGACCATTTTGTTAATTTGCTATGGTAACCATGTCATTCTTAAATATTAGTTGAATCTTTAAGATCAGTCTTCTGCAGTTATTTGTCGTGTAAGTTTGCTATTTTTGTACCAAACTTTTGTCATTTCATACCCCAGATATGTGCAATTTACAGGCTTTCACATTTTTCTTGATGGATACCATGGATACAAGTTGGTTAATTTGTAAAATCTGACATTCTGGCAAAAATTTAAATACGTAGCCACTTCTAGATCAGAAAAAAAATGAAATCAAAAATTTGCTTCTGTAATGTCCAAACCATAGAGTTGTAAGTAAGCCATTTTAATTTCAAAGTGATATCTCATCCACAAGAATTTTGCCAGTATACTTTGTTCACCACTTTATAGGCAAAAAATTATTTCGCTTTTATTTGTGCGTGAAAGCAATTCTGTTTTACACGCAAGGCTCTTGCCACAAGTGTGCACAGGAGTACATCACACACTCCGTCTGTTGCTTGCAGTTGCGCCAGTAAATTCTATATCAATCCAAGGTGTGAAGAGTCTTACCTATTGGGATGAACAGAAAAGTATTAGTACAAAAACTACATCCTGAGAAATGACCATTTAATTAAAGGAATCCCTGAACATTTTGAAACACATTTAATTGCTCAGACTATTCAACACCCCACCCCCCCAACGTGGTAAAAGTGCACCCTGTCTTTTGGCATCCAAACCATTTCATGTGTAAATCTGATATGTTTGTGCTTGGTTTAATGCAAAAAGGTTAGAGGTTGCATTTGTGATCCAATAGCACATTTACTTGTTTATGATTCACCAGACTATACTCAAGAAACAGGTTATTCCAAATTTCAGTTGACTTTGATGTTGCATGTGGTGATATGAGCTGTTACTAGTACCTTATTTATGCTGCCCCAGAGACCACTGTGTTGTATTTCTGTTTACGGACAGAAAATATAAAAAATTGCATTTTTTTTCTAGAGTAGATCATATGTGTACATAAAAATTAGGCACATACTGGTATTTGGCCGTTAACAGTTCAGATGATACAATAAATCTAATATCTTTGGGGAAATCGGGGGATGTAAGCTATGATCATGCACTGCCCTTTTAAGTCTAGCATGGTACCAAAATAAAAAGAAAAGAAGTTGTGTGCATTCAACATAGAAAATCTAATTGCTTATGTTTACTAAATTGTTACATTCCAAGACTTGTACCACACACCCAATAACCGTCCAATTAATCAACAAAAAGCATATTGAAGTAAAAAACTTTCAGAGATTAATGACATATGCGTCTCCTTTTAAAAATGTGATTGTTGAAGAAAAGCAAAACAAACAGATGATAATTGCATAAACAGACTCCAAATGGAGAATGTCTCTTTAATAATAGTCATTCCAATTCATAGATGTCATATGCAGAAGTTAAATAAATAAGGAAATAAAAACAGCTGAGACCTGTTGCATCATACATATAGAGGGCACTAAAGGGACAAGTGACTGCAAGACACACCTTGCTAATAAAAAACTAAACCAAAAATACACCAAATTACAATTCATATTCTTCTTTTAAATGTTTATTTCAAAATAAGGTCATTAACATGGTAATAAAAAACAATACAGCTTACTGGTACCATGAAAGCCAAACAAGGCATGCCACAATTTGTGGCCAAAAGCATGTGGGAAATGATGAGGTTGTGAAAACAGTAATAAAATTTGTTTATACAGGAAGGAGTAACTTTAAATGCACAGGGATATTCTTAACAAAATGTAAATTCTTAAAATTGCTCTCAAATGTAGTGTGGACCTTGGAAGGAATTATATATTTGGAGGACACACACAATAGGATACACAAAACATGGAAACCCTTAAATGAGAGGTAACGATAGCAGAATTTTTAGATAACTTTTGGGTTTCCCAAAGGGAAATATGCATGAAAAAAATTGAACCATAATGAAAAGGACCTGCGGGATCAATTCCACAAGTTGAAAACAATTTGATGTTCACATTTGTGAAAACGGAAGAGTTCGGGGGGGGGGGGGAGGTGGACTTTGTGGCAATTCTGGGAACAAGGATGCTGACATAACTGCCAGGCATTTACCAACTTAGAGCATGTTGTCATCAGCTCACAGACATTGTGATTGTATAGAGGTGTGAGTCAATAAAACACACCCCCCCCACCCCCTCCCTCTTCCCCTTCATCGGAAAGATTTTTTTCTTCAAAGGTTCAACGTATTTCTTGAATGTTTGCTTTGGTTTTGGTTTTACAGGGATAAAAGGCTATCAGAAGATTTTTATTTGGTGTCTTCGGACTTGGGGTTATAGAAACAATGCCATTTTGACGACGAACAGATTAAAAATTATGTTTGCCGTTTTAGCCATACAATGCGGAGAGACTGACACCAAAGTATTTTTACATAACACCTTATAGTAAAGACAATTCACACACACAATTTCAGATGTGCATGGATTTCTTCTCGACAAAAAATATCAGTTGAATAAAACGGTCTATGTGTAACATAATTATTACGGTAAAAGATTCAACAAATCCAATTACCATGGTTGAATCATAAAGAGTCAGTATTGACATCACTCCATATAATGTCTCAGTCATGAACATAATGAAAATGCTCAGAGATTTTGTAACATCTTAAGGTAATTATTTTGCACAAATACGTATACTGTATACTCAGCGTGAAGAACTAAAGCTGGAGTTTTCTAAATAAACTGGAATTAAACTTAAAAGTCAATATCGCAACTGTTTTTTCAAGCGGAATACAAAACCTTCTATGGTTTCACTTTGGCTCCCAGTTTCGTGTAGGTCAAAACATGGAAATCTTGCTGCTAAACCAAAGTAAACCATGGGTCTTGGTTTTATATTTGACTTGAAAATTGAACATTTTTAAAAATCCATAAAATTTCTGTTTTTGTTCTGTTTTGGTTTATTTTTATAATCCTTCACTTATTCTCCCACCTTGGTTTAACAATAGATTGGTGTTAAAGTTTACTCAAAATCACTGCTGAAGGACCATAGCTTTGTTTTGCTTAAAATCGGCCAAAAGGATTTCTAAGTCTCTCAAAAAATCCAAATGACCCAAATAACTTTTGAAAGCCGTTTTAGTCCTCTCTATACCCAAGCAAATAATGTGAGCAAAAATAATTATGTTATGAATCATTCAGTTGATGACTAATGTATATAAAAGCTCCACAATATGCAAAGATGTCAATTTTGAAATTTTGAGGGTGTACTATTAATTTAAAAATATGACAGTGACTATTAAAGAGACATGAGGACATTCCAGAAAGAAGCCACACCATACTTCCAAGACCATATCCCCAGATCAACCCCATACACCGGACTACACAACACACCCTCACAAGGGTCGCCCTATGCCAATATCCCCAACCACACCACATAGCGACCACATCTCCATACCCAAGATTTACAACCCCCAACACTGACCATACCCTGGACCCACCCATACCCCCGACCACACACCATACCCGACCACCAAACCCATACCCCCGGACGCACCCCAAATAGACTTTCAGTTCGAGCCACCATTTCAGCCCTGTGTGACGTCCCACCAAGATACCTCATCGTAGCCCTTACGGAACTCATACGGCATGCAATATATTAAAGGTGCATTCATTATCTCAACTTTTTTTAGGTAATTCGGGGGGACGAGGTTGTGGATCACGAAATGCCTCTTTAAGGGTTAACAATTTGACCACAGACACACACACACAGATACACACACAGACATACGACCAGAGTAATCCCTAATGACCCTAGGTCCTTTCTGCAATTCTTGCAGACGACACTGTCACACAAAAACCTCATGTCACTTTAAAAGCTTTTAAAATAGCACTTTGCTGCACTTTTGTCGTATATACACGATGGAAGTCACTATCCCTACCACGTCGTGTGTGGCATGCCGTCAAAATTCAGGTATTTTTCATGCGGACCATAGGAGGGCTTTAAAATCTTGATTTTCTTTGCCTGTCAGTCCGTCATGTGAGTGCAACAAAGTCGTAACTGACATTTTTGGCGAAATTGAGTTATTTGTATAATATGAAAAAGTAGATCATTACGCTTAATTTGATATACATTTCAGGTGACAGTCTCAATTCTTGCAGAGTTATTAAGCTAAATAGGCCTATTTTGGTTAATATACGACTTTGTTGCACTCAAATTGAATTTCTGTTGAGTGCAACCAGTCGTAACTGGTAGAGACGACTTTGGGTTTTGCACGACACGGGAAAAACTAGTATATGTAGATACGACAGTTTATTCCTTGTACGCGATGGTTTTTAAAAAGGTGTACACGTAAAAATTTCCCAAAAATATGTTTTGTGAAAAGAACAATTTAAATTTTTAACCAATTTATATATGCTGGATTATGCTAATTTCGGCACCAAAAAGCTTAAAAACATTCAAAAAATTAGTTACGACCTTTTTTCACTCAATATTACGCCCCAGTATTTAATTAAGTTACAAAAGTAAATGATACGCATATTTACATATATTTCAAGTAATAAAAGGCTCAATTTATATTGCAGAGTTTTTTAGGCTACTTAGGCCTAATTGGTGTAGAACGACTTTGTTGCACCTCAAAATTGAATTTCCTGCGTCGTGCACAAATTCCGTAACTGGTAATATACTTGTTGCACGCAACGGGAAATTATGTGTGGTAGTTGCGACGGACGACGACGCGAACGGCCATTTTAATTAGTCATACTTCTTAATTAGTCGACTTACATGGGAATTAATATTTATAAGATATTTTACAAAAAATACATTTTTTTATCGTGTGTAAGAATTATTGTCATTTGAAAAGTCCCAAAGATAAACACCAATGCTTCTCCTGTAAAATCATGAAAATGCAGATACACTTTGTTTGCACTCCACTTACGGTCGTTTCATTGTCACAGCATCAGTTTACAACCTGCAAAAACCTTTTTAGACTAAGCCTCAAACACACTTTCAACCACTAAATTTTAACCATGTTTAATTTCTATACACAGATATGTTTAGCATTTGACACTTGGGGTTTTTGCAATTAAACACTGGCATTTAGGATAAACACTTGGCATTTAGGAATTAAACACTTGCATTTAGCATTAAACACTTGGCCTTAAAATAACACCTGGGGCGTATCCTCAAACGATGTTTAAAAATAAACTGTTGGTTAGTGGTTAAACGTTGTTAGCGTAAACGCACAGTATTAAAAAAAACCACATTTTAAATATTTTTAACACATCGTGTTAGATCTAACCACGATATTTAAACGCCGTAAATACCATCGACCGAACTGTGACTTATCTTCGCCTATTAATTACGTAGCGCGTAAACAATATTTATGTCAGATATTGCCTACACGTAGTTGTAAATGCTACGCAGGAAACACGGATAATTTCAGAAGCCACGTTAGCAGAGGAGCTTTAGAATTTTGCTCAGTGCGATGGAGAAAAACAACGGTCCTCCTATCTAAACTGTTGTATCTCGCTGTGTTGTAATTGCTATATCAGTGCAAAGTTATTTATACATGGAGCCCTTTTAATACAGATCCAACATACAAGCATAAAAATAGAGGCAAAGGAAAAATGGACGAGAAAAAAAAATCGACTCTCGGGAGAAAAGATCAGAGAAATAGAGGAACAATGCATGGTCTAACCACGAGTATCACATATAGCTAAAATATCAGCACTTGTAAAGGCGTGGTTAAAAAGACACCCTAAACTACCCCCCCGGACCAAGTCTAAGTTTTAACAACACAGCGTTTAGACATGTTTAACAATGTTCGCCTAAAAATTACACAGCTTTTAAAGTTAACCATGCTTGAGAATTGTGTTATTTCAGTTCATTTCAGCTGGCGTTTAAATTCCGATTTTTAACAAGGTGATTAGCGTTAAACATCGTTTGAGAATACATGCCTTGGTATTTAGGGCTCAACACTTGGTGTTTAGCCTTTGGACACTTGGTGTTTAGCCTTTGGACACTTGGGCTGGATATTCTGAAAGGGAGACTAACTTTAGATTCTGGTGTTTAAAAATCAGGGTTAGTCCTCAAGAGGGGACCTTTTTTTTCCTTTCAAATGGTTTCTGAAAAGTTAATGTAATTTTTGGGTGAGAAAATTCCTCATGGAAGGGCTGGGAACAGCCCATCCATGAGGAATTTTCTCACCCCTTACAGCACACTTTTAGCGTATTTTGTAAGAAAAAAAGTTCCCTCTTGTAAGGACCTAACCTGGTTTAACCCCATGTCTAAAGTTAGTCTCCTTTCAAATACCAAAACCTTGGTGTTTAGCCATTAAACATTTTGTGTTTAGCTTTTAAACACCTGCTGTCTAATCATTAGACATTAAGTGATTAATCACTAAACACAGATTTTAAAAATAGCTTACAAATACTGCAACTTAACAAGTTATATAAAAAATACCGTCAACCTTAACCTTTATTATTAATCTTATACACCACAGTACCAATTAAATCCAAGGTATGCATTAACTGGGTCATACATGTATGGACAAACACATTTCAATCATTAACCTATTGATTTACATGTAACCTTCACCAAGTTTCAAGTCCTAGGAATGATCACAAAGTTGACAAAGTATTTCCATTTATAAAGTTGGCAATATCGTGTAAGGGTTCACATTTTTATGCAGTTTGGGGAAGAACCAATTTTGAATGTGTTAATGAGTTAACATCCTTTGTTTCCAGCAATCACAGGCAACATTTATCTATTTGAAAGGGTTAGAGGGTCCAAGAAAGCATTCTTTAAACCACATTTTTTTTAATTTGGCAAATATGCTAATAGCATTACTGCCATTGTATTTGCAACTCAAACTGAACCAGATTTTGTCAATTTGGTGCTTATTATGGCAATTTGCATTGATTGTACATTTAACCTTCACCAAAGTTCCAAACCATAGGAATGATCACAAAGTGAAAAAGATATTTCCATTTATAACGTTGGCATATCAATGTAGGATTCACATTTTTATGCAGTTGGGGGAACCATGTAAACGGAGCCACATTTTGCAATTTGGTGACTTATTAAAATTTGTTAAAAATTTAATTTTGAATTTTTGAACTTTTTTAATACTTTTTATTTCCTAAATAATTTGTAAATATTTTTGAATCATCTTATTCAGAATCAGACAACTAGAGAATTTGCATTCCAAACAATATGACTTAGGCCAAGATACATGCCTCTCTAAGGCGTTATTTCATATAAGTTAAAGGGTCATTTCGTGATCCCATCCTCGTCCCCGATTTACCTCAAAGGTAATTGAGATTTTTATATCATCTGAAACCTTTGGCCCAATTATATATGTGGGTCCTACTCTTACGTGCAAATTGATCTACTTCTAGAGAAATTTCCGTAATTTTGGTTTTTCCTGTCCGTAACGGACAGAAATTACACACAGTGGCCTATGGGACAACAGCGCGTTCCACACAACTAATTTCTATAGCATCAAGACGTAACTAATCAAATCAACTGAAATTTGGGAAATCCGTTTCTTGGGATAGCTAGTGCAATCATAAAAATAAGGTGCTAGGATCACCGAAATGCACTTTAAAGATTATCCCTACCCAACAAAATTCACGTTCTATTGCTCATTCAATTTGAAGAATTCAAGTTTTCGCCTCTCGGATTAAGCTACTTTTGTATGACGTAAAGCATGAAATTCCTTTCCACATTCACGAATCATTTTGATATCCACTTATGGTAAATCATGGAGGTAATCTCGGTGGATGCACTTTAATTAATCACATGGTAGAATCTCAAAAATAGCTCAAGCTAAATCACGTATTGTGATGTCGCTAACATCTCAAAGAATATGACCTACGAGGTTCATTACTCAAAAGAATGAAAAAAAATCTGAAATTCTCCACTTTCAAGCTACATGTAATATGAATCTCTTCTTTTGTCTGTAGTCTAATGACCGAGATACTATTTTATTAATCTTTTCCTGTTAATTTTTCCTGGTATGGTGTCCCAACGATGCCAAATTTTAATTTTTGTAATTTCTAAAAATAATGATGTCATAAGACCAATCAGGGTGCACCAATGTTAAAATTTCTATGTCCTTGGTATCAATTGCTTAAAACTTGAGCAAGGAATGATCAAATCACTTGCTTTTTTCAACATAGTATCCGTTATGTGTTGCTTTTTAGCTAGCTATGATAAAGTTTGTTAATAAGTGTAATTACCTAGTGTTTTAAAAAAGCGGAAATGGAAATAGGACACTTAATTCCAGTTCCCCTGGGATTTTTTTAAATTGAACTTTAAGGGACCACCCCACAAAAGTGTTGGTACATTTTAAGCTTGTTTTCTTTCAGTCCCCTGAAAGTGAAATTGAAACCCCACTCCTCTCCTTGGCCAGACAAGGTGGTCCACAACATGTCAGAGGTCAGTAGGTACCCCATTTCTCATTTAATGGTGTTCCAAGACAAGAAGCTATAAATTAGAAATTTACTATAAACAACCCACAACGTAGTAACTTTCTGTCTGGGATGTACAAGGTCAGACTTGTGAGAAAACCAATGAAACTCCAGGGAGAAGGTAGTGCACACTGCAACTGCACTGTGCAGTTGGATTTCTGAGCTGATTTCTACATTTTAAATCTCTGAACTAAGGTGAAAATTGCCAGTTACTTGGCTCTGTGCTGCCTTGTGTAACAAGGTGGGTGGTAAGGATCTTCTTATCATTTAGGTTAAGACTTTTATTTTTTACCCAACGAAATGCACTTTACTAATGAATAGTTTGTGCAAGTTGATCAAATCAGGAACATTTAAGTCACTTTTTTGATGATTTTCAATTTTAGGAGCGAAAAAACTATAATCTTATTTGAAAAAACCTTTGTTTGCATGAACAAGCGTCCAAACAGAAATCACTGTCGAACAATTTGGATGTTAAGTTTGCTACAATTATGAAAGAAAATATTATTAATATTTTTACTGGAGATAGCCAGCGCACACAAGTGGTGAAAAAAAAAAAATTTGCGCTTGGCTGGACTCGAACCAGCAACTCCTTTATTAGTTGACGCCGCCTTTATCAATTAGGCAGTTGTCAACCTTGAATTTGTGAGTATCGATTTTGGTTTGTAACTTTGCAATATTTGATTATTGTATGTACCATCATGTGCAAGACAAGAAAATGGGACGCTGAACCCGACGCAAATGGTGCATCAGATTAATGTAAACCTTCCGTATTTTGAGAAACAACTAAAAAAAAATGATTTTGCCCCAAAATCTTTTCATACAGCAAACAAAAACCAATTGAATTTCATTGATTTTTTATGTTATTTTTTAGAAATGTTTTATTTTTTTTATTTTTTTTATTTTTTGCTTTTTTTTAAATAGAGTACTTTCGAAAATAAGGAAAAATGTCAAGAAAGTGTGATTTTTACTTTTCTTTTCCAAAATTTGAGTATATATTGGAGAATATTCTTTAGTTAGAAAGCGAAAAATGAAAAATTGGAACCGTTGCTAGAGAAGACCCGATTACTATGTAGGAAAGTTAAACCTTACCTTTTACTTCGGGATTTTGGGTCTCGTGTCTGAAAAATTGCCAAATTTGTGAAAAATGGAACATTGAGAAGAACAAGCTGTGTTTTAGTAAAAAGTGACTTTTCATGACATTTCAAGCTGTCTCTTTCAAATAACTTTACCTTTGAACTGCAAAATTGAGTATGTTGTCAAGTGATGAAAATACAATCTTTATGCACTTATTGAATCAAAACTCTTTTGTCTAACTCCAGAAATACAGAAGAATTGAAATTTTCATTTGTCTAAATTAGCGCTTGTTTTACATGTGCACATATTATTTTTCGTTTTTCCAAGATACGTTCGCGCAAAAGTGCATGAAAAACACACGCACGGTTCATTACGCAGCAAAAATTCACCAAGCGACGCGATGCTGCGCCATGCGACTGACGGGTGTAATTTGCTTATATTCCCGCCGTTAAGACCATCATGTGGTTTTTTGGACTTTAATGGTCAAATAGCTGTTTTAAATCGCAAAAAATACAGCTCAGATTGTCTGCAGTGGATACTTTGTTGGTAAAGATAGAACACAGGTTGATGTGTAAAATGGGGCAAAAATTCAGAAATCGTTGTAAAACAAAAAGCACTGGGGTGAACACTGACCTTGAGCTAACAAGCCAGGGTTGGAAGGGAGCAATAGATATAGGGGTGTTTGGTCCAAAAGTGTTGTCCATCACTTTCCTAGCGGAGGGAGAGGAATCAGAACTGGTATATATACAGATTATATTTGTTTGAAATGTCAACTACTTAGTTCTCCGGAGGCAAGGATGAAGATTTATTAATCTTTCTCTGCGCTGCCCATATAGTAAAAGATTAATAATATTCCACCCTTGTATGCATGGAGGAACTAAGTAGTGAAATTCAAATTATGAAAATGTCTGAATTCTCTTGAAAGTTGTGTGGTTAAGGATTGTCTAGATGCATCGAAAAATTCATTTTAAAATGCTTTTTGTTTATGATTTCAGAGTTCCATACATTCAGGGATGGCAAAAACTCGACTGAACTCTAAAGCAGAGAAAAAAAGAGAAACGCGGGCCCATCCAAATGCGGCATTACTATAATTTTTTTTTAATAAAAAAAGCAATACCAAGCTGAACAAAAAGCAAGCTGAAGTCAAGGCAGAAAAAATCAAAACGCTAAATCTGAAAGAGGTAGACATCCTTGGATGGACATGAAAGAACAAAAAACGAAGGAAAAAACAAAGATGTGACTGAACACATGCACATTGATTAATGATTTTAGATTAATAAAAATTTTCACTCATTTGTAAGCCTTTACAGCAAAGGCCTTTTAGGCTTATTACCAGTACTAAAATCAGTAACATTACCGTGTCCATACCCAGCTCAAATGGAGAAAGGAAAGATAGAGAGTAAAAAAAAAACACAGTGTTCCTCAGTCTAATCAAGGATACGGGTTTATCAGCTATTGTGCCGAAAAAAGGGGCTTATTAACACTTAAGTGGGCCAAGGGTTTTTTGTACAAAATTATACCACATGTAAAAAGGATACCTTACAACACAATCAGCAATAAAAAATGAAAATTTCTTATTTGGCTGCAAATTAGGGGCCAAAACAATGTTTTCGAAACACTGCAAAAAATAATGCAAAAATGACGGAAAATCCCAATGAGCCAATGCACTTATATCAAACTTTTGAAAACTTATTTTTGTTGATATCTACTCGAGATGAACCAAATTCCATATATTTAACACACACTTTGCAGATTTAGACATCCTGTATTTTTTAGGGTGTTGCAAAATACACATTCATTTGCCATCGAGTTTGTCAGTAACGGTTTTAGCAATGTCCACACTGAAATTGTAGTTTTTCAGCCACACAAGGTTAATTATTTTTATGTAGGTAATTAATGTTTATTACATGATGTGTGGAATAAATAAGCAAAAAAAAGTGACTATAGTCTTTGATTTTTAAAAATATTACAGGACGATTTCCGTTATTGCCCGGGGGGGGGGGGGGTCATGGGCCCTCACAATTAAAGGCATGGCATGATCGCTACTAATAGCCTGTCCCCAGGGACCCCCCAGATTTTGGAAGTGGTCACCATTTTGATATCAGGAGAAAGTAACTATTTTTCTCATTTACATGTGAAATTTTAGGCTAAAGGTTGTTTTGGTTCGTATGTTCTGAGCTAAATAGGCCCATTTTGGTCGACAATATTAATTTACACAGTACTCTATGGGGATCACAAAATCATATTGTTTTTAGCTCTCACATCAAAACGGGTTGAAAATCGGTGTTGTGAAACTTTACAGATGGGGTTTTGGGGTGAAGGCCATTCTATCAAGAGAAAATTTATAGACTTAAATGGGCCATCCCCCTTTATCTCATTATTCTTCGTCTACCTGAGCCATTTTTTTTGTGCGTAACAAAAACTCCGGGGGGGGGGGGGGTGGTTACACCCCCCTGTGATTTTGCGTCTAATGAACATCCGATTCTGTTAAATTTGGTACCAAAGAGATGTTAGAGTTTTTTCATTGGTACCTAAATAAGTACCAACATTCTCATTATGACATCACTATGGCATATGTTGAGGAAAATACAAAAAGACTGAATATAGGTTGCAAAATTGAAATTCGCAAAGTTTAGCAACTCAAACACCTTATTATTAGCTCAAAATGGCTTTTGTCATTTTGTCCATTATATAAAACTAGTCATTTCCCATTCAGTAGAGTCAAAAACGCATTGAAATCTGATTTTCCTAACTTTTGGGCAAAAATTGAAATTTTTTCACTGTGTGTGTCCTATGGAAATGGCAGTTTTGCTGAAATGGGCAAAACTTTATGATGTCATTGTGACGTATGCTAGGCACGTTGGTACTCATTGGTTATCATGGAAAGAGGCAGGGACCATGTATCTATTGGTATCAAAATCAAGTGGCTGTGATGTTCCTGTGTGTGTTATGAATGTTGGTACTTCTCTTCCGAAAGGGGGGGTGGTTGCCACCCACCATCCATCACTTTGGGATCACCCTGTATCCTTACCATACCATGGTGGATGTTTGTTTTGGATGAAAAGGAACAGAAAATGTCAAGTGGACAATTACATTAATTAATTTGGCACCAAAAAAAGAGGTTTAGCAAGCAGGGGAAAAAACCTGCGTACAAGGTTAACAGCTGGCTGATTTAATTTTGGTATGAAAAGAGTCGCCATTTAAAGTGCACAGAGATTTTAAAAACAGGTGTTCCCCAAAAAAATGTGAAATCTGATTTTGGCATTGGTTTGTGAAGCTTATATCAAAAATTATCCCATACTCTAAGGAGTAAGCTGAGAACTGTCTGTTGGTACAAAAATTGTTGAAATTTCGAATCGTATAGGGAGCCAATACAAAATTTGGCGTAGTATGTTTTCTATTGAAATATAAGCATATACCCAAATCCACCATTTTCTTTCATTTTAAAGTCTATTCTGTGACCAAATAGAAGGGTGAGGGAATAGATGAGCATCTAATGTATGTGAAATCGATGCATATCACAGCAAAATATGGATATGGACTCATTGCACCTTTAAAGTCAGACCAATTCCAAAAAAAAAATTTGATAAAAAAAATCCCCACGCGTAAAGCGGCCCAGTGCGAAAACAAATTTTGAGGTGTCCAAAGCCCCCCCTTGGTTCACTTAAGGGGATGCCCGATTTAAGTCTATAAGTTTTTCAATCTTGATAGAAGGCCTTCCCCCACAACCCCATCTGTAAAGTTTCGCGCGAATTCAACCGTTTGACTGTGGAGAGCTAAAAACGTGATTTTGCATCCCCTAGGAGAATTTGAAAATTAATATGGTCGCCCAAAAAGGGGCACATTTTCGCTCATGAATAAACAGCAAACAAACATCCTTTAGCCCTAAGATTCACAGAGTAATGAGAAAAAACTAGCAGCTTCTTCTGATACCACACTTTTTTTGGACCACTTCGGTTTTAACATCTGGGGGGTCCCTGGGGCGGAGGCTATTAGCGCATAGGGCAGGACCTTAAGGTTAAAGCTGGAAATTTAGGTCCACTTCAAAGGACTTTTATAATGGCAAGTCATAGCTACTACAATTTGTATTGCCCTAATTTCACTAGCTATAAAAGAAGGTCTATTATAGAATATTAGGGACAAAATTTTAAAACCTGGAAAACACAAATATTGTAGAGTGAATTTTAGATCCACTGTATATGAATTGACGTCGTTTTAGTAAAGTTGGTCCTAATAAACTCTTTGCGAATTGGAGCAAGAGAAAAAGACTGTTGAAATTATTGGAAATGAGTTTATGTTACTCAACATGAAATCCCTCTGTGAAAAAGTATATAAGAATTGTTGGCAATGGCACTCTCTCAAACACAAAGGAGGAAGATCCACCAATTAGATTGAAAATTTTAAATCATAGAGATTTAAATTGCAATCCAGATTGAAATTTTAAAAGAAGCGTTGCAGTCTTTTCTGGCCCAATCTTTTAGATTGCTTTTCAATTTTTTATTTAAGAGAGCATGTTTGTGATGTTGTAATGAAATTTAAAATGCATTTAAATTACAAAAAAAAGTAGCTGAGGGGAGGTCTGTTTTCTTTGCCGCTCTTTTACCATTCAAACTCACCCAACAATACTTCAAAAAAATTGCCTCATGCAGGTGCCTGGAAAGATCATTATGAACACCTATAAATTGGTTAATGAGCTGAAGGATGTCACTTTTCGTCAAAAACAATGTAGTTAATTCATCACTTAAATATTATGAAATGATCCCGCTTGGTGAAATAAAGTGGGGGTTTCTCTAAAGTGGGGTCACAAAAATTGTACCAACCCCACATTGCCATGCTAAAGGTGAGCAGGATTCTGCAGGAGGGAATTTAAAATGCCCCAACAGATTTTGACATTGTAAGAGAAGGAGCCCCAATTCCAAAACTGCTAAAGATTACATACCTTTTTAGAAACAAATTTCCACAAAGCAGCATGCTTGGGATTAGCAAAGAATACACCATTGTCAAAGTGCACACAATATTTCTACTAGAGAGCAAAAAACAGAAAGCGAGGAAGAAATCAACTTTAATTGGTAGGTTAGTAGAAAAAAAAACAGTGTAGTTGTAATTGATGCAGATGAGAGTGACACAAGCAAGGACTTATTGTTTGATGTTGTTACAGTCAAGGAGCAGAAGAAATTTTTGTCTTCAGTGAAACTATGATGATTTTGATCAGGCATTTACTGCTAACTCTTAAGTCCTTCCGGGGCACTTTTTGTTAGACAACCATTTAAATGATGACTGACCAAAAAAGAATTAGTAAATTCGTTAATGATGAGTTGCGTCGCCCCCTATGAATAAACTTGAAACAGTTTCGGGTTAGGACTGAACCACAATAACATTGGTCCCCCATCAGGATATCATGGTAGCTTTATACTAGATTTAAACAAAGGTTGCAAAGACTGAAAATTGAGGTTTATTTGCTAACACAAACTTGTCTTCCTTTTGATGGTGACATTATACTAAGGTATGAACAACAGCATAAATGTTTTGGTCTAACCCATCATAGAGAATAGTAATAAAATTTTCCATTTTTTAACTCTTAAATGCCTGTATAGGTTACAATATTTAGGTCAAGCATTGTAGTATGATGGAACTTAAAGCACATTATTATTGTGACTGTAAAGCATACAGTAGATGTCTGAACTGTAGAGGACTTACCATACACTGTCAATTGTATTTTGACCTTGTGTGAATATGTCATTTGGGGAGGACATGATAAAATTGGAAATTAATTGGTTTTAATTAGAATATCTTTTTGACTTTTATGTCAAATTCCTTCAGTATTATCAGAAATAATCATTTGAGTATGTTTTCCAAATATCTGAAGTACCTGGTGTTTTAATGCTAATATCAAGTATTATATGAAAGCCAACAAAAACATTGCCTTTTATTAAAAAAAAAAAAAAATTCCTGGTTTTTTTTTAAGTTGTAATTGAAACAACTATATTTTGAAAAACCAAAAAGATATCCACCTTGCTGCGTGTTTAAAAAAGAAAAGGGACTTTATCAGCTTTTCAGAAATCGAGCTTAAAAAATTGACATGCGACTGATAGTGAATATATGGGTCGTTGTGTACAAGCTTGTTGTGCTATTTGTGTAATTTGCACCACTCATTGAAAATGCTAATAATGCATAATTATAAATAAACATTGTAATTTTTTGAGTCTCATATTTGTTCCTCAGTCTCCATGTGGCATTAGCAAATAAAAAAGTTCATTTGCACCAAACTTGATGTTGACATGATTGTGCCACCTGTGCTTATGTGTGACCATGAATATTTTTATTCATTCTGGTTTAAACTGCATTATTCCTTGTAGTAATTTTTTCGGTAATTTTGTATTTCTTAAAAAAATTGTAATAAGGCCAAAAAAAAATACGTTGTCTGAGAAGACATGTAAAACATTCGCAATGCACAAATGCATTTTTTTAAACATTTTTTTGACATACTTTTTCTCATTTTTGGCCACTTCGCGGCAAAGTTTTCATTTAAATTTGTTTTTTTTAAATTTCAAATGTGTAAAAATTTTTTTAAAAAATTGAGGTCAAAGACAAATTCCAAACAAGGCTGGTTCGAGAAACCACAAAGGTCCCCCCGCTCGTCGCGGTGGTAGTAGGAGTTGGTGGTGGTTGGAGTTAAGAGGAAAAGTAGTCAGTAACATAACTAAAGATCACAGTGGATTGTGGCTGATAATTCTTGGATGGCCCCGATGACCTTGGAAAATGAAAAAATCTGGTATCATGGTGACTACACCCACCATATGGTCAAGTTCCCATGACCATACAACCATTTGTAGTTGTTTGAACCTTGAATGACCCACATGACCTTGAAATGACCTTCAAAATTTTCAGCACGGAATTTTGACCACACCCATCAAGTGTCATGACCATACAACCATTTGCAGTGCATTGACCTCACGATGACCCCCAGATGACCCAGAAATTACCTTGAAAAAAATTGGCATAAATGTTGACCTGCACCCACCCAGGTTTCCATGACATTAAAACAATTGGCATAGTGATTGACCTTGGATGAATCCACATGACCTTAAATGACCGTTAAAAATTTTGGCACTGGATATTGACCGCACCCACCAGTTTCATCATCCTACCACATGTTGGGTGATTTGAACCTTGAATGAAACCCCGCATGACCTGAATGATTAAAAATTTCGGACGAATATTGACCCGCCCACCCACCAAAGTTTCATCATCCTACCCAATTGACAAGGTGCAAAGCAATTTTTGAGCACTTTGACCTTTGACCCAGGCACATGACCCCATCTCCGACCTCATCCGCCGCCTACTTAAGAGATTCCTATATGGTGCAAGAGGGACACCCATACTTGCTTAGATTAAAAGATATAGTTTGTTGACAAGGTTGATAGCAATTTAACCCTATTTTTGTATCTCATTGAGACCTTTGACCCAATGACCACTTCGGACCCACCAGCGGGGCGTAACTCGAATACATCTCACGTTGCGAAGATGGACACCCACACTTGATTAGTTCCAAAAAGATATCGCGTGGGACACACACACACGCGCACACACAAACATGGCAGGGGAGAATTTCTATAGTCCCCTTCGCCAACAACGTTGGCGGGGGACCAAACAAAATGTGGGGGGGCAATCTTCTGAGACAAAACTTGTTTTCTTGGCATAAGAGTGTTTTTTTTTTACTAAGGACCCCCTGATTACCCGGAAGTAGTAGGTACCGATTTTGATATCAGATGAATTGAAAGGCCGTATTTTCCACTGTCGTCCTGAATTTGAGCCCTCAAATCCATTTCATTCCAAGATATAAACAAAAAAACCACTGTAGTATGGTGAACCATCACTATTAGCCCAGTATTGGTTGTTAGGCTTTGCATATGCATTATTGCTTTTTCTACAATCAAAACCGAAGTTTGTTTCCCACGTACTCGATGGCGTGGATGTGCAAGTGCCAGTCTCTCATATCAAGTAGAGAAAACAACAATTGACAAAAATCAGAACAAAGAATTGTTAATCTTTGTTCTTTTTTTCATTTGTCATTTTGTTTGACTACTGCTCCTGGGAGTATAAATTAATCTGGAGATATATTTTAAGTCAAATATGATCACAGGAGCAGATTTGAATTTTGCTCCTGGCGCATATTTGAATGCACATGATCAGGAGCATAACACCAAAATATGTTCCGGGAAACAGTGGAGAAACTTTTATCAATACTGCTTCAAGAGCATATTGCCATATGACCCTGGAGATGGCATTTTTTAAATTTGATTTGAATGTTACTCCAGATTATTTATGCTCCAGGACCATATGCCAGGAAGGAGCATACTATTGGGCCAAAAATCTCATAGAAGCTTCTACCACTCAGCGGATAGCGTGGACACTTACAATTTTCAGGGGGCTTGGTGTAAGGTTCATGGCGAGATGAGAGTTTGCCCGGAATAAGCTCCAGGACCATACTCCAGGAGTACATCTGGTTATGCTCCCTGGAGCACAAATATATGACCTATAGTTTACATCAGATATGCTCCAGGAGCATATTTGAATATGGCACTTGGAGAATACACCTTATGTCCGGAAGAAGTGGAGAAATATTCTAAGTCAAATCCGGCTCCAGTAGCATAAATGCAAAAATGTCTCTAGGACCCATGGTCATTAAATTTGACTTTTAGAATATTCTCCAGATTACTTATGGCCTCTGGAGCATATGCATGGTTTCTGGAGCATAATTTTCGGGCCAAAATTCATAGGACGCATAGAGTGCCAATAAGAAACCAAAAAACCACCAACTTGATTCCCGGAACTATTAAAAAAATTACAGAAAATAACAACAAAAATGAAAATAAATAAAAGAATACTGTATAAAAATACCGGTCCTCGGGGACCCGCTTGGGTCGCCTGCAGTCGCGGTTGTTGAATGATTTAAGCCTAAACAGACCGTTGACCTGATATGTGACCTTTGACCGTGATATGTCGACCTTTGACCTGATAGTGACCTTGGACCTTTGATAGGTGACCTTTGACCTCATAAACAAAATGAGGGTTTGAGGGTGTAAACTCCATAAACAAGTTTGGTTCCAAATGAACTTCAAATTTCACATGAGGTCCATTTTACATTTTCAGCCTATTTTAAAAACTTGACCTCAAATGACCTTGACCTTGGTAGTGAACACTTGGACAGCATCAATAAATGTGTGGGCTCACATGTTGCACCTATGACTCAAGGTTAGTTCCAATTGCACTTCAACTTTTCACATGAGGTCAATTTTACATTTCAGCCTATTTTTACAAACGGAACTCACATGACCTTTGGACCTAGGTAGTGACCTTTGACCTCAACTCAACAAATGGGGGAGGCCATGTTGCACCTGTGACCCAAGTGTGGTTTAAATCCATCAAGTATGCAGATATACAAGCAAATGTTAACCCTTTTTCACAAAACAGACATCATTCAACAACAACAACAGAATCAACAATACGTGGGACAAAGTGCTCCCTATGTGTCTTCCTGCCTTAGGGCAGGCGACACAAAACTCATCAAATATGAATAAAAATATTCCTATTTTTTAGAAATTACAAAAAATTATATTTGGCATCATTGGGACATGTTCCCAAAATGTTCACTTGGCCAGTGAAAGTCAGCACTCCGTATTACGAGCACAGCGCTTCTTGACAATTAAGCTACCCAAGGTTGGTAGAGGAGTGATCGATATTATCTGTTAGGTGTTAGGTCTAGCGGATAGCATCAGAACGGTATAACGGAGGTTGCCTGGTTTCTAGTCTGGCCAAGTGGACATTTTTTTAAACACTTGCATGTGCTGGTCATCTCCAGGGAAGGAAATTTCACAAAAAAAAAAAAAAATTTTGGGTCAAACGTAATTAGGTGAAAGAGATGGCACACAAAGTGCTTAGAAACGGCGGGAACTGGCAACTATCGGTTACTACAAGCTAAGTTTGGTATTTTTTAAAGTAGGGTCTGACTATCTCAAAAATATAAATTGCCCCCAACTTCCTAGGGGGAACAACATATGCACAATGACTCATCAAAAAATGGGGCTCAAAAAGGTCGTATTGCAATTTCTTTAGGGATGACTTCATTCCGTCAACTTACTAGACATTTAGGGTCATAACTATGTGGAAAATACATTTCTCATTCAACATTTTTATTTGAGTGATTCTAGGACAATACATATTTTAAAGACTAGAGGGCGCTTTCAATAGGCGGGTCAAATATAAAAAAATGGGTTGCTATGAATTTTTAATTAAACAAAATTATGCAGAAATTTTACTTTTGAAATCAACGTCACATTAATACACATACAATGTTTATAAGCCGTTTAGAAGAGAGTCTTATTTTTACACTTAATAAGTTTTTTTCATAACATTGTTCAGATTCGACCTAGGTTTTACTGCCAAAGTGTAAAAATGTGAAGGTGCTTTAACAGTGAAACAAAACATGTTTTCTAGGTAAGTTAAAAAATTTTAGATAGAATCCAAAGCTGAAGTCAAAAATGCAAAAATGTTGGATGCGTTCCGAATCTACGATACAGCATTTTGGGGTATTGCGCAATTGTGCCAGAGTCCCATATAAAACCTATGGTATTTTGCCTGATAATTGCATTTGTTTTGATAAAAAAAAAAATTATCAAATATTGTGCAGTTTGACAAAATTGAATTTAGCTATATATTGGGGGAATGTGTCTTGGGCCGAATTCGATTAACTTTCAACAATGTCACCCTTCGCGTGTCTTCGAAATGCCGATTTTAGGTAAAATTTGGATTCCCGCAAATGATAAAAAAACAATTTCTCAAATTTAGACAGGGCTGAAAAAAAGTTAAATACAATAACTAGTAGGGATTGCTTTGGGCATAATCGATTTTTAAATTTTGAAGCCTATCGCTCTTTTAGTTTCTATAATTTCATTCATTGAACCAACGACTTAATTTTTTCACCAATGGAAAATCAAGGGGTTAGGGGAAACAGTTCTGTATTTTTAGAATTATTCCTATACTTAATTGAAGCAGTTGGTATAATTTAAAGTTATTAACTTCTGACATAAAATGACAGGTAATTCATCACTGTATGTAGACCCTCCTTTCCAGAGATTTGATTGTGCAAAGAAAATTTTTTTTTGAAAGTGCCTAAAGTGAATGTCGTTTGTAACGGACATTGTAAATTTGAAACGGTTCTTCTGGTGTGAAAATTAGGAAATGATTGATTAAAGCAATACTGCTCCATAAATATTACATTTAAGTGATATATTAATTATTCATTAGAAGGTAATATATATGTGTATTGTAGCCTCTGTAAGTAGTCAAGTTGGTAAGTGAAAATTTTAGATTATAATTTAAAAAAAAAAAAAAAAAAAAATCGGCCACAAATTAATATTTTGTAGCAAAATGGTGTTATGATACAGGGTTTTTCGATTAAAATTATAAGATACGGAACAATTTTTACCTAGGAAAGAACATTCTTAAATATTTATAACATGATTATTTTTTCTCCGAAATTGATTTTTTCACACTTGGCACTAAAACCTCAGTCAATTCTGAAAACCATGTCATAACCTTATCATTTATAACCCATATCTAATATATGTGATACATAAAAAGTAATTATGTGCTAGGATTACAGTGATCAGATTGTAACTAATATATAAGCTTGTTTCACCAATTTAGATGTTTTAATCCTATTGGAAATAGGAAACTGTTTCTTTGGTTTAAAATCTCCTAAAATCATATTCACAACCTGTATTTACAAGAAGGACAAGAAACCTTTATTATATTTTCTTCAAAATACCCAAATATGAAATTTTTAGTGGTTCAGCATATCCAACGCGGGCAGAAAAATAACGCGGCGGGTTACGGGAAACATAAATGACTTTCATAAGCCTAAGTGCCTAATGTAACTCGCCAATTTGTCATAAAACACACCTTTTCTCCAACAAAGCAATCAATGCAAACTTTGGCCCTAGAAAAATATTTCAACACCATATCAAATTCGTAACCCAACATTGTTACCTATAATAAAAAAAAATAATGATTCCTACATTCAAAAACCAGTTAAGTTCTTTGACATTGATAGTGTCAACCGAGATTTGTACACCAATTTGGGGGTTTTATATAGAAAATCATAAAACTACAAGGCCACCGTATGATGCCCCAATGAAGGCCATTATAACCGTGCGTCCTCCAACATAAGCATGATAACGGGGAGTCAAAGCTATAAGGTGGATCATGTGTTGCTTGTTTATTCATATGAATAACCTGGTGCTAAAGAGGTCATCAAGTGTCACTCAAGTTGCCTCTTTTGTGTGTACCTATGAGTCCCTGGCATAACAAAGATTATCAGAAAGAGGGAAATCTAACTGCATGGCAGAAAGATGGAGGGAAACTTCCTGTTTTTTTCCCACACAGCCACTTTATTCCCTGTTTACTGAAACCAACTTGTTCCAATTTTTCCGGATTAGACAGACTCAGGAGGAACCTGGCGGGATCTGGAGGAGTCTTTGTTTAACATAACAGGAACACCCCGGACATTGGTTCCTGCTTTGAATTTTTTATTCTAGAGACAATACAGATTTTAAAAACTAGAGGGCGCTTTCAATTATGGCGGCCAATATAAAAAATGGTGTTTCTATAATTTAATGAAACAAAATTATGCAGACAATTTTTACTTTTGAAACGGCACATTACTACACACTACAAATGTTTTAGAAGCAGTAGAATGTCTTATTTTACACTAATAAGTTTTTTTCCATAGACATGGGTTCAGATTCGACCTAGGTTTTACTGACAAAGTGTAAAAACTGTGAAGTGCTGTAACATTGAAACAAAATGTTTTCTAGGTTAAAAATTTATATGAATCCAAATCGGAAGTCAAAAATGCAAAAATGTTGGATGCGTTCCGAGATACAGCATTTTGGGTATTGCCGCAATGTGCCGATCCCATAGAAACATATGGTAAATAACTCTGAACCATTTTTTACAATTTTCCAAATTAAAAAAAAACAATTCTCAAAGATTGTGCAGTTGACAAAAATTGAATTACTATATATTGTGGGGAGATGTGTCTTGGGCATAATCGATTAACTTTCAACAATGTCACCCTTTTCGCGGGTCCTCGAAATGCCGAATTTTAGGTAAAATTGGATTCAAGCAAAAATTGATAAAAACTACAATTTCTCAAATTTTAGACAGGGTGACAAAAAGTTAATATATCATAACTATGTAGGGATTGCTTTGGGCATAATAGATTAAATTTTGAAGCCTATAGCTCTTTTAGTTTTCTCTAATTTCAATTTATTGAACAACGATATTTTTCATCACTGGAAAAATCATAGGGGTAGGGGAAACATTTTGTTTTTAGAATTATTCCTATACTTTAATTGAAGAATGTGGGTATCAATTTAAAGCATTATAAATTCTGCCAAAATGCAGGTAAGTCATCACTGTAGACCCTTCCTTTGCAGAGATGAGATTGTGCAAAGAAAATTTTTTTTTAATAGTGCTAATATTTGAATGTCGTTTGTCACGGGACATGTTCAATTTGAACGGTTCGGGTGTGAAAATTATGAAATGATTGATAAAGCAAATACTGAACCATAAATTATACATTTAAGTGGATTTATTAATATTTATAGAAGGTCATATATATGTGTATTGTAGCCTCTGTAAGTATTCAAGTGGTAAGTCGAAAATTTTTGTCACCGAAAAGTGCAATTTTTGGACAACATCGCCCAAATAATAGTTGTAGCAAAATGTGTATGATACAGGGTTTTCGATTAAAAATTATAATTACGAACAATTTTACCCTAGAAAGAACATATTAAACTATTAAACTGATTATTTTTGCTCCGAATTGAATTTTTTCACACTTTGGCACAAAAACCTCCGTCAATTGGAAACATGTCTAACCTACATTTAGTAAACCAATATCTAATTATATTTGAACAAAAAGTCAATATGTGTCATAGATTACAGTATCAGATTGTGTTCTAACTAATAAAGATGTTTCACCAATTTAGATGTTTTATTCATAATTGGAAATAGGAAACTGTTCTTGGTTAACAATCTACTAAAATCATATTCACAAAAATGTGATTACAAGACGAAACCTTTATTTATATTTCTTCACAAATACAAAATAATGAACTTTTTAGTGGTTCAGCATCTCAAAGCGGGCAGAAAATCAACGCGGGCGGATTACGGGAACATAACATCGACTTTCATACGCCTAATGTAACTCGCAATTGTCATAAAAACACCTTTTCCTCCACAACAAAGCAATGCAAACCTTTGGCCCTAGAAAATTTCAACAATTTCAAATTCTAACCCCAAAACATTGTTCCCCTAATAAAACAAAGAATGATCCTACATTCAAAAACCAGTTAACGTTCTCTTGACATTGACTAGTGATCAACAGAGATTTGTACACCAATTGGGGTTTATATAGCAACATCATAAAACTACAAGGCACAGTATGATGCCCTCAATTGACAGGCATTATACCTTGCAGTCCAACATAGAGCATGATAGGTGGAGTCAAAGATATAATGGGTGGAGTCATGTATGTGCTTGTCTTATTCATATGAATACTGGTCAAAATTAGGTCTCAAGGTCACTCAAGTTGCCTTTTGTGTGTCCTCGAGTCACTGCATAACAAAGATTATCAGAAAGAGGGAAATCTAACTGCATGGACCGAAAGAGGGAGGGAAACTTACTGGTTTTTTCCACACAGCACTTATTCCCTGTTTACTGACCCACTTGTTCAATTTTTCCGGATTTTAGACAGGACTCAGGAGGGACCACCCCACCATGGGAGGGATCCGGAGGGAGTTGTTGTTAACATAAACCAGGAACACCCAGGAAATGGTTCCAGGCTTTGATTTTTATTCTTTGTCTCAAATTGTTGGATGAATAGTGTTCATGTATTATAAATGCAAAAGAAGAGTAAAGATTAATACAAACAAACATAAGCAAGCTGAAAATGCACCCACACACAACGCATGCACACACTGTACAAGGACATGCACACCAGATTAATACTTATACATAAAGAGTCCATAATTCAGTATACTCTATTTTTAATGTTTGTTGCAGATACCAGAATGCTTCGCCAAACATAAAAACAAACCACACACACAATCACAACACACACAGCTGTTGGTAAACAAGGATGTCTTTTGTTGCAGAGAGAAATGAAGAGTGCAATAAACCTTTAAAGCGCACAATTAGCTATAAGATATGTACACTTTATGTGATATTTTTGATATTCTCTGACATTTTTAAATGTTGGATGGGTCTTGTTCACAGTTTAAAGTCTGGAAGCACCTAGCTTGTAATGGTTTGTGCATTAAGTACACTTAATTACTTCTCATTCCCTAAGTATACTGCACCTTTCTCGTAAAATCCCAGGGAAACACTATGGCGGTAGTTTTAACAACTGATTATTTGAAAGCCGCGTTCAACAACAAGTTTAAAAATGGTAGCAGTAAAGAGGGCGTACCTGTGTACACAGAGAGGGCGCCAGGTTGCTATCTCTCTTTAAAGTGATGCAAGAAGGTTTTAAAACAATGGCCAAAATTTTTATACATTGAAAATTTAAAATAAAATAATCCCAAACAATGGTATTACAGTATTTAGTTTATCAGTCATAACTCTATATGTTTGAGACACAAAAATTTTAATTTGAGTTGCATAATCTAAGGAAATATAGTAAAAACTTTTCTTTTATTACATTTTTGGTCACAGTCTTATTAACTCTTTAATTTATAAGTAATCTGTAAGTAAAAGCACCCCCAGGTACTGAGTGACATGGCGACAGATATCTTAGTGTAAATCAAGATTGAGATATTCAGATGACGGACTACAAATGATCACTCATCTCGTTCTACAAGAGGGGGCCCTTCATCCGTTTATTTCTATACTTTCCATACCCCTTACCCACCCTTTAGCAAAGTAAGGTTTAATTCAGATTTTTGATTTGACTAGATTCTTGGTTTCTGTTTTGCTATATACTTAAATCCCTAACGCCTGGGGGCACTAACTTTTTTTCAGGTAGGGATGTGCGGCCCCGATTTCCGAACTTGGGGGCTTGATTTATGAACTGATTTTGCCTCTGAAGTAGGGGCTTGGGACTGAAATTTGGAAATTTGAAGGTTGGGAGCTAAATTGCCTAAAATTCAGCTTCTGAGGCACAAAATATTTGAAAAGGGCGACCTTAAGAACTGAATTATGCCCCCAACTAGGGGTGGTTCTTGGGAACTGCTGGAGAGACGTGAAAAGGGGGGTTTTAGAGCGGGCACATAACCGTACCTCTTTCCAATGTCATTGCCCCCCGAGCATACGGGTCTCTTAATGCATTTTTTTAAATTTTTCAGAAATCACAGAGCAGACCCTGCCTTGCCGCTAGATCTAACAAGTAAAATAACGGCTTATACCTCCTTTTTTGCTGTGATCATCAGGTTGAGTATATTTTCCCGGAAGGACGTTAGAGATATAGATGGTTAGAAGCACTGAAAAGGGTTAAAGGGACTTTTAACGTCTAATTTATATGGGCATAATATTCATAACAATAACATGATTAACAGATGTTTTCGGTCTGTAATTGAATAAATAGACCCCTATTCCATATTTTGAGAATACTAATTATGCTGTAGTTGAGACGGTACATGCACCGCTATAGCCTATAGGTGCCACACGAGGGAGGAGGGGTGGATAATGGAAACTCAAATCACAGAAGCGACCAGATGTCCACTTTTTGCTGATTTTTTGTGTAATAAATGGGACAAAATTTAGAGGAATTTGACAAGAAAGTCAACATTTCGGTGAAGGTTGCGCAAGGTTCAAAAATACCATTATAGGGGGGCTAGGTTACTTGTACAAAAAAGGTCCCCCTTTTGAGGTTCCGCACCCCATCCTGTGCACTATATGAGTGAAATTTTTACGAAAACCTTCCAAAAAAGGGGTTTTTTGCTTTAAAGAGGGAATTTCCGACTCCAAAGGTGAAAATCACTCCAAAAAAGAGTGGATTTCCCTCATTTTCATGTTGTCTTAATCGCTTTAACTCCTCCAAAAGAGTTGTCCTTCATTTTATATATAACTCCTCAAATGAATGGATTTTTTTTTACTTTATAGTAAAAACACTATATTGGAGTAGTTTATACACTTTACAAGCGTTTCACTCTTTTTGAGAGTGAAATTTCACTAGTTGCATAGCCTGGGCTATAGACCAGTTAAACAATGTTTACGTTCTGAGTCGGTCATGTGACCCGGAAGTAGCTTCTCGCAGGCAAAACATTAGAGCTCACTGTATCTGCTGTATAGTAGATCGGTTGAGTTAATTTATATCGTCATAACACGCTTTGAATATTTCACACAAATATTGTTCTAATTACTATATTTACTGCCTGCATAATCAACAATTGCCAGACACCCCCCCCCCCCCCCCCCCCCCCCCCCCCCCCCCCCCGTCCTGTCCGTCTTTGCGCTAATCGAAGGACTCCAAAAGACGCAAATAGCGGTGAAAATCGACGGCATTTTTACCCTATTTTTCATAGCTCACAAAGCTGTGATCCAAATTCTACAAATGTATACATGTTATGAAGAGCATAATTATAATGAATTATAAGTTTGAATGGATATTCAGGTGTACTACCAAATATACAGGGTGATACGACAAAAAAGTAAATAAAAGTAACATGTCTTTTTAACACGGCTTATTTGCAGACATGAAAATGGAAAAAGATAGGGCTATTCATATTTGAGAATGTACTAATAAACCCTTAGGCAATGGTTATTTGTAGTACATAGAAAGATGTGTGCTATAAGTGTGCAAAAAAGTATTGAATTTCACTGCATTTTCCCTTAAAGATAAATTTGAGCTAAAATAGCATTCATTATTGTGTAAGGTATCATCTTAATTCATTTTGTCAATACATGTAATTAGTGCAACAGAAATATAGAGGGTGAGTCAAAATGCGCTGATATCAACCTCCTGGACACTATATGTTATGTGACCTTGAAATCAACTAAGCTGAATAATTATAATTTCTAATCTAAAACATCAAACAAATAAGGGCGAACAGTTCTGGTAAATTAAAACAAATAATTAGATCAATATAATGTTAGAAGTGCAACAATGGAACTTATAACGGCATATTGTTTTCACAATGATTATCCAGGATATAATGAGGATAATTACAATATAATTGCCCTAATTAAATGCATCAATAATTAACAGGATAATCAAATAGTTTAATAAATAAATTTGAACTAAACCCACTGTTTGGTTAAAAGCATCCCTGCAATTTGCGCCCCTGTTGAAAATGTAACATACCTCCCCGCTCCACCTCCACCCCTGACTAATAACTTAATGAGCTGTAGAGGTTAATTAGAAAGATCTTTGAGTTTTAATCTTAATTTTAAATTCGACATATATTTCTCTTCAAACTAACGGACCATAAAACACGCGGGAAAACATGGCATTTTATTGGATTTGTGTCCAAATCCAAAACCATTTTATGTGGAACAAATCCACCTGTTGAGGGGCCCACTATAGGGTGGTCTAGGCGTGACGGTTTTTTTAAAACAAAGAAAAAAAAGTAGAAAACACAAAAAGACAGATGGTAAGCAGGCTCAATGCTGGATGCAGGTAATGTGAGGATATGAGCAACGAAACGCTGTCAATGGATGAGCGAGTGATAAGACCTTCAAACACCTCGAATGCACACAAAGGCAGGGATTTGATAATATAATGGCACAGGTATTGATCGTCGAGATCTCGAGCACTGAGCACAGGTAAGTGTTTAATTACGATGGCGCTCATCAGTTGGAAGCTTAGGTTACATACTTTTTTGATAATATTATTTGATTGGAACTGGATCCTTCTCTTCAATTCCACTCAGGACAAGATGATGGTAAGTAGGCGCCTCTACTTATTTCACATTTTTGGTTATATTTGTTAGTGTGCAGTTCTCAAATACCAAGCCTAGGCATAGCTAGTTCTGGTCTTGGCCACTTGGGTAGGCATATCACCTATCATGCCTAGCTTGGAGTAGGAGGCTAGGGATGCTAAATATAGAAAATATAAAAATGTCACTGGATGTAGTTTGAAAATTGGGGAACAAAGACTAGTATTGGTATATAAAAGAATATTGACTGGTCTTATATCGGGTGATGAATGGAGATTATCGCTCCCTAGTGGCCTAGCATACTGGCCTACTACTATCATGTAGGGCAGCATACCTGGTCTTCTTATCAATGTAGGCTAGCATACTATGTAGGCCTAGCAATCTCCACATCACCATCAGGGACAGTCAATATTGTCAAATATTTAAGAGACTGTGATTTGGACAGTACATTATGTGGAAGTAAGTAAACAAAGTTCCAATCAGGAAAACCTGTAAATGTCTTAAGGCTACCTACCTAGCTGACATGTGCAGTTGGCGGAATATTACCGTATGTCCAGACTTGTGAGACACACCCAGGCATCCTTCATGCAATCTGTCATTTGGTTCTGCCCCGCGTGAAACAAGGGCACGGATGAAACAAAAAACTGGGAGTTAGAACTGGTAAAAGATAAGCACTTTTCACATAACCTGATAACAAAGTAATTATAAGCATCAAGGGATCTGTATGTTTTCAGAGACTCTTGCGTGAATGGGCTTGGTAAAATCTAATTCATACATGTCATAAGGAATCGGGTCATTGTCCACAGGATTTGTTTTTTCAGTGCTCAAGGACTCTCTGGATTGTGTTTAAGATAAACTCTTTAACATATTTCACATTTCGTTCTCTTTCACCGATAAATATCTGAGAAAAAGTTCTGCGAAGAAAAAACTTCCACCACAGATAGATGCTGAGAATACAGCTGTCAAGCATGTTTACTTGCTAGACAGTGAACCCGAGCTGTGACCTCGAAAGTTTTGCCTGTGTGGCTGTGCGCGCATCGTATTTACAATTGATGTTGACATCAGATGTTAACTGGTCTATAGCCATTAACACTCGTCGTAAGGGTTCGCGGGGGGAATGACCTGTTTGCAAATGAAACGTATTATCAAAAGCTTCCTGGTATTTGTTGAGACATTCCTTCGGGTCCTGTCATTTGCCCGGAAAAAAATGAAGGACATGCCGCCTTCACGGGGTTTAGGTTGCTATCAAAAGTCGATGGGCTCTAAGGGCGGTTGTAAGCCAATAGTTACACACACTAGGACAAAGTATTGCAAACATGCAGAAAAAAGATTTCATAATCACAAAATGATTTTGAGATGTAACCAGCGGTTCTGAACCACATATGCGCACATGAATGCCAAAGTTGGTTGTTCAAACAGAGTTATTCCCAGAATTCTGAGTGTGAAAAAACATTTGGTTTTTGAATGCAATGTTCCCTAAATTATGGCGAGTTAAAAGAGATGGCGATCGATAACTTGAAGGAATACAGACACAGGAACGCCACAGCTGACTCCAAATAGCAGCGAAATGAAATTGTACACAGTTTGGGAGGATTTACTGGAAATGTTTTTTGGGAGAAAAGTGCAGTGCTTGTGTTGGACCGAACTGAGATAAGTCCATGGAAGGACAGTGTCTTTAAAAACACCGGAAAATTTTGAGACTCCGTAATAATGCCATTTGAATGATAAATCATGTGGTTTGCGTCAATCATGTCTGATACTTATTCACTTCACGACAAACTGTATACTGTATCTCCCGTCATTTTAACTGGAAATAAATGTGAAGGACCCGCCTTCAAAGTCATTGGCTAAGGGGATGTCGCCAGCTTTATTTATAATTATAAGGCCAAGAAAAAATGTTTGTGTCAGAAGACTTTTAGCGAATTTTTTTTTAGGTATTTGCCCTCACTTGAAAGATTATTGAAAAAAAATTAGAAAAAAATGAAAATTCGGACGCAAAGTGGCCGCAAATGCGAAAAAAAAGTGAGTCAAAATGCAATAAAAGTTATTTTTTTTTGCCTAATACGGTACTTTTTGCAATGGTCTTATAGAGTATGGACCGAAACCTCTGGTATTACTTTGAACTTGTGTTTGTCATCATTAGAGCCAAAACTTGAATTTTCGGTTTGCAAATTGAATTTCGCTCCTATTTGTGTATTCTATGAAAATAACGTTTTTTTGTGCTGGTCCACACACTTTTATAACATCATTGTGACATCCTACTGGGTATTGTTGGTACTTATTTTGGTATCAATTATTATTTATTCACGCCAAGTTCATAAGTATTTAACCTGTAGAAATTGTCAAACAACATTAATTAAAAACTTAAAAGCCTTCATGAGCACTAAAGGTTAATAACCAAATATACAAAAAATGGCCGGCCAGTTGATGACGTCATTTGAAACATGTTCCCCAGAGGAATTTCGGGCAGTTTTATCAGCTGCGAGATAGGTAGGCCCTACAGTTTCTAAAAATATAAAAATTAGCTTGTAGTACGATAGTTGCCACTTCAACACCAAAGGCAGTCATCTGCAGGCCTACACTCTGGTAAGAAAATAGTGTAACATTTTATGTTTTCCAAAAATTTGCATGGGGGGAAGAACATACAGTTTTGAGATCTTAATTTTAAGAATTTTAAAGTAATGTCGGACCGACAGGAGTAATGGGTCTCTCAATGGTTTTTAATGTCTGAGTGGGAGTTAGAAGAAAAAAATAATCAGAAAGAGTGAGGGGTGGTAAAGTCCCCCGACGTCGATAAGCAAGCCGTTCCAAATTGTTTGGTCTTACCAGATGCTAAATGTCAGAGCAGCGTGATCAGCAGTTTTTCCTGACTATAACACAGCAGTAATGTCGACGGAAAGTAATCATACCTTCTCCGCTGATGAAAGGGTTACACATCCAACCAGCGGTACAGCAATACATTTAGGGCGATCTCCTGAGGGGTATGTATCTGACCGCAGAAACAGCAATCTAAATTTTTGATCTCCCAGGGAATGTCAGACCAGCAGTTATCAGCAACAGATTTTTTGTCTCAAGGGAAAACGTCCAAGAAAGAAGCAGGTCTCAGCAATGTTAAACCATTTCCTATAGCTCGAACATCAATCAGCAATAATCTCCAATTAAAAGATCATGATGCCGATTTATTTGCCGCTTGGATAGCTTAATATACATATTCACATCATGTCAAAGGTTCTACATTACAGGCACATGACCTCCTTCTAGGCGACAGCCACCTTTGAATTCATTGCAGTAATTTCAGGCTTAGTCAGTGAGGGATTACATGTTGAATTATTTTTCACCAAGTAGCAAGTAGGACATCCATCTGACAGACGGGCATCCATCTACATGATCACAACAAGCTGGTGGTCCTCTCCGTCTCGACCTTGGAACATATGTGCCCCTTAATGAGTAAAATAAATAAAGAAGAAACATTTTAATTTGATTAACAACTAAGGACATTCATTTCAAAAATGGCGCAATTATGGGCCAAAGATGGCAATTATGTTGGATTTGATATAATAGCCACTAAAAAATAAAACAAGCATTCATTAAGTATGGCACCAAATAGTCGGTTACAAGATTGATTTGCAACCATTCAAATCCGATATGTCAGAGTGTCTTCAGTTGAGAACAACAGCTAATCCAAACTATGATCGCTGGTAAAAACCTTCAGGTAATTAAAACTGGTTATCCAGTTTTCACTCAATTTTAATTTCCAAAAACTGCCAAAACTTGTGTGACAATAAATGCTGCAATTTCGCAAACTGCGAGTACTGTTCAAATAACACAAAAAAAAAAATAGAAACAAATACCAAAATTTAAGTTGTTTGCCAAGGTAAAGTAGGGGTTGGCTTTTTACAAGGTCATATTTTCAGAACAAACTCATTACCCCTAATTTGAGGACTATGTGTGACTGATCCCCATTTTGGACCAAAAATAATAAATAAAATTCAAAAATCCAGAGGGTTGCCCAAGGGGGCAAAAGCCACATGACCCAAATGATGGCGCCAACTTACCCTTGTCTGCACATTTTTGTGGGCGTTTATCCCACTATCTTTTAAAGGTCCATGGCCCGATCGCTAATAGCCTGCTCCCCAGGGACCCCAGATGTACCGAAATGGTCAAAATTTTGGTATCAGAAGAAGCTACTATTTTCTCAGTTACTGTGAAAATATTAGGGCTAAAGGATGTTTGGTTTGTTGATGTAGAGCGAAAATATGCCCCATTTTGGTCGACCAATAATTAACTTTACACAGTATCTAGGGGGGATACACAATCACGTTTTTAGCTCTCATTTAAAAACGGGGTTGATGAATTTGAAAATCGGCGCAAAACTTTACAGATGGGGTTTTGGGGTGAAGGCCATTATAATTGGATGAAAATGAAAAATTTATAGACTTAAATAGGGCCATCCCCCTTAAGTGTGAAACTAGCGGGCAACCGCTAGCTGAGTTGAGTGGGACGGCGGTAAATAAAAGCGTTCCCAAAACAACACAACAAAAAAGGGTTGATCACTATTCACAGGATGCAAAACTTCAGAGACATTACAGTATTTTCTCCAAGCCATCTCACTTTTGCCTTTTTGCTGTCACAAATAATGCTTAACTATGCTCAAGCTGCATCAAAATGTGTTTAAAGGGGCATTTTGTGATCCACAGCCTCATTTACTCAAAAAAGTTGAGATTTTTGTTATAATCTTGAACCGTTTGGGGATAAGTATAGCATGTATGCCCAATCTGAGTGTGGGCAAGTTCGATAGCCTCTGCAAGAATTCACAATTTTGTATCAAAGTCTGTAAATGAAGAAATACAGTACATGGGAAATGGGCCACTCTGATACAAATACTGCTCGTAACACAAAAACGCAAGATCAGAAATCAACTTAAATTTGGGAAAAAGATTGTCTCAAGGATATCTCTAGGAAACATGAGGAAAAAAGGAAGATGTTGATCACGAAATGCACTTTAAGGCGAGAGCTATTGAGATTTCCCCAACATTAGCCAGAATGTGCCAGGGAGAAAATTTAATGTCCATGGACAGCCCCCAAAAAACTAACACTCCAAAGGGACCCCCTCAGTTGCGTAGCTGGGGTCAGAGGAAAAGGGGCCACTAAGTGACTAGGCCTTCATGGGGAAGTACCCCCTTGAAAGAAATTGCCAGCAAATCAGAAAATTCGGGGATCGGGATGATAATGATAGTCTAAGTAAATATCTGGCTAGATATAGGCCTACTCACTGCTCGAGGCAGGGCCGTACGCAGGAATGTTTTTTATTGGGGTGGGACTCGAAAGAGTGGACTTTTTTTTGGTAAAAGTGGTCAACACCCCCCCCCCCCCGGTCCTTTGGGACTTTTCAAAAATCTGCAAACACCAAAAAAATGGGCTTGTCAAATTTCTCTAAATTGGGACCTTCATCAACAAATTAAACAAAAAGTGGACCTTTTGGGATTGCCCGGTAAGGGCCTTGGCTTGAGGAAAGCATGTCCATTTTCATCTCTCCTAATGTGTGCATAATAATAATTACAATATGTGTGCCTATGTGTATATAGGTCTAGCTGGGAAGATCCAAACCAGCAATTAACTTTGAGCAAATTTTTAGGATTTAATCGAAAGAACAAATCGTAAGACTCTCATGTGCCCAAACATAGTGTTACAATCACATATGGGAGAGAGTGAAAAAATGGACCATGCTTTCTTGAGCAAGAATATATTTACATTAGACCTGTCATCTATCAATCGATTTTCATTACAGTTAACTCTTGCTTGCGCATGTGCCACCAAATTATGGGTCTCATTTAGTTATTTGGTTATGACCTTTTTTCCTGCAAATTTGGTAGGGTAATCTTTTTCCAAACTTAGACCAATTGTTGAAAAATTAAGTCCAATCAATCTCTCAATCTGAAGTCAAAATTTTCCAAATTTGCACAAAAGGGCAAAATTTGAAGAAAAGAAAACGTGGTATAACAAAACAATTCATATGTTAATCTCCGCATAGTAGGCCTATAGCCTATGGGCCCTACTTCAAGATTTCGGAGGCACGTACACGTCCGTCCCTACCCAAACCAAATTGAGACCAAGGCAATATCAATATTTTGTCAATACTCTCTTTTAACCAAAATTGGGATTGAGGAAAGAATTTTAAAAATCGAAATTGGTGTTTAATTCACCCTTGTAAAACGCTTCGCAGTTCATGTTGCAAAAATCAAGCACATAGGCCTATTGCCTAAAAATACACTTTGAGGTGATTTGCTTTTTACCGCTGCTGTTGTTTTTATCTACTGTATTTTATTTGTCATTCTATGATATTTTGGAGTAAAATATGGCCAAATGACTCCCCTTTTACACAATACATAGCTGATATTGGCAGATGATACGCTGTACCGATACGTCGTATTTAGAGTGTCCGCCCTATCCAGAGGCACCGATGGGAAAGTAATACCATCCTGTAATTTTCTAATCATTTTACAGTATTTTGCTGTAAAGTGCACTGTACAGTTGTGTGAGAGTAACCACATATGACTAATTGCGGCAATTTTATACACTGTATTTCACATTGCATGTCACCCTTGTAAAAACAATAGAGTAACAATTTTGCACACATGTTGCAAGAACCTCAGGGGCGGATTTAGAGGGGGCACACCCGGCACGCGCCCCCTCTATTTTTTGCAGAGTACAGGGGCCGCCGGGCGCCGCATAGAGTGCGGGGCGCACTGTAGAGCTATAAAAATGATTTTTTTTTTCTCAGAATGACGGTACAGGGTGTCAGGCGCCGTGTAGCTTTGTGTGCCCCCCCCCCCCCCCCCCGACTGGAAGCAAAATGAAAAAAATATGCGCTCGCCGGAAACATTTTGCGCCCCCCCCTCCTATTGAAAATATCAGGATCCGCCCCTGAACCTGAAAAAAAAAAAATGGAAATTACACAATGACATGAAGTTGATGCCACGACTTAATTATTCGCGGTATAAGCTTCAACTTCTTGAGTAAAACATATAGTCTTAGTCCTTGTTACAACTGAAATTGATCAAATTATCTTCATGAATTAAATTGTGCAACATAATATTTTCTGTTTGTGTAAAAGCATACCCTTACGCCATAAAATAAAATAAAAAAGTAATAATTTTGTTTACGGAGACACTGCACATTTGAAAATATGCCCCCCTCAAGATTTTCAAGATTGATATTTGAGCACGGTGTTAAGCGCTTTATATACATTCGCCCTCACCTGAAATGATTAAGACCAAAACAGTGTCCTTATGTATGGGTACATGGAAGGATTATAATTAATGTCGCCGGCGACAAGTAGTTTCAGCAGAAAAATGGAAATGGCATTTAACACAGAAACGCATGCCGTATGCCTGTTTGCACGGCATGAAACCCTGTTTGAACGCGGATCTGATGACCCTTGTTGGTTAATATCAATGAGTACGAGTCTATATCTTTCATGTAATATACACATTTATTGATAAAGTTATGGAAACTTAAAGTTAGCCTACAAATTACCTGGATGTCTTTAACCTCTTTTATTAACGTTCCCTATCTGTTTTGAGAATGTGTTATTTTTATGTGTAAAATGTATCCTCTAATCTCCAATGGCGGATAGATCATTTGAGAGCACATTGAAGAATATTTCATTTTTTGTTAAATTTGCAGTACCCCGCGTTAAACTTCCAGAAATGGATTTTATTAACCTTCAAAAACATTTTATGGGGTGTCGCCTTTTGTGACCCACTAAACAACAGTAACAGCAACTTCGCAGAATACAGTGCACTTTATACCGTAATTCATCAGAATCATGTGTTGTCCAGTTCACAAAAAGGCCACATCCTATTACTTGCACAACAACCCGTCCCTAAAACACCCCATCCCTTAACACCCCCTCCCCGGGACGGTGCCGCCCCCGCGTGAGAGTCAAATTTAGGAAAACCAGGGGTTTTAAGCAATAATATTGCGTAAAAAATTAGGTTTTTTTAACGCAAAATGAGTTCATTTTGTACTGTTGTTTTCGGCCCCATCCTATGTTTTCCTGGTGCCGCCCCTGCCCCTTCCCAGAAGCCCCACCTCCACCCCAACATTGATAGACTTGAAAAATAATAAAGTCAACCCTGTTCTCTTGTACAGGAAAGAGCGTCCTTGTGTGGCACGTGTTCATATCTGATAGGCTAGTCAGGCTTTGGTCATTTTGTGACCCCCCTGTCAGATCTGACATATCAGATCTGCCACAGAATATCGGGACTACCCGTATAAATGCAGGTAGGGATTGGCGATAACTATTAATGTTAGTCTCTTCAACGACATACACTTTAATCTAACACAGAAAATGACGGCTCCCATTTAGTGTTGAACAGAGCACAAAAGGAGACTAATCAATATAATTCGCGCAGGAGTTCCTAATCAAGAATTCCAGGAAAATTGCATGTCCGCGCCAACCTGCATATGCAATGTTGAAGACGTTCATGTCCTTTATACACTGGTGCAAATAGCTATTTCAAATCGACCACCTGTGATTATCTATGCGATACCGCATACCGTTCATGTCCAAATTCTAAACCGATAATTGTGGCCTTCCCAATTGCTTCAATAAACAAGCTAAACAGAATCTCTAAAACCCCGAATAGGCCGTGTCACTATGTCAGATCTACATGGGGGTCACAAAATGCCCAAACTAGGTCTGAGTTTTGGTTCGCTTGATTGCTTATTTTTTCAATTTTTACGGTTACATTTTGTTTCCATCTACTAATGGTGTTGGTCTTCTTTCATTTTGGACTTTTTTTTTGCAAAAGTCCTACTCAAATGTGAGATTTCTGCATTGGAGATTCAAGAACTATCTTTACTCAAAGAGCACTCTGTGTGTGTAGTTTTCCCAACTTGGGAAATATCCAGTTGATATTATGATATCATAATGCGATTCTGGTCAAAATTTCAGTACTTGTGCAGCAGGCATTTTCTTTCAACTAGTTGTCATTTTATATCATTCAAATATCAATATATGAGGTTGGCTTAATTATATTCTTCTAGAGGTATTGTAATTTTTTACACACATGTAGGAAAGAAAATGGCCCACTACTGTTTTGGGCTTATTAAAGCCCATATTTCTTCCTGATTCTTTGTCTTTATACTATTCAATGTTGTATCAATATTTATTTTCATAGTGGCCTTCAATAAATATTATTATTGGGTCATTCCATGCCATTCAACCAATCGATAGCAACCATCACCTCATGGATTTCTTTCTTTTTTGGATGTATTAAGATATCATAAAAACTAAAATCGGAAAATTTGAGCTCTGTTTACTCTTTTCGTTTTCACGCTACAAAGCAATTTTAACTGTGAGGGGGGTCACCTGAAAACATTAACGTTGAAATTCAATATTCAGAGGACCATAAGTAAAGACTACAACAACCCCTCAATCTCCTTCAAACTTGCAGTGCTGGATAACCTTTGTTTTGCGTGGCAGATTCAAATAGGTGAACGAAAAAATGCACCTTGCCCCAATTGGAAATACCAATTGGGTCAAAAATTGCTCCAAAACCACTTGGACCATACTTTTGGGGGCCCCTAAGTCAAAAAGTAAAAAGTGATTTTTGGGCTGGGATAGCTAATCTTAAATACTACCCTTGTGTACAATCTTATACTTATATCAGCTTCGTTGAAAGAGATATAGCTGTCGCAAAAAGTAAAAATTCCAATTTGACCTTGACTTGGCCCCCCTAAAAACCAATGTCAGACATTCTGCACCAAATTCTGCTTGAAATATGTTTGGGGGGGGGGGTCCTTGCTTAATATTTTGGCAAAGTTTCATTGTGGTGTCTAAGTGTCTTCTATAAGTAACTGGTCTTCAAAAAACCCTACTTCATGTAATTCAGTTTTGAAAGAATTCCCATTGAAACACACAGGAAACCTGAACTTTGCAAACTAGGTATTAACTGGCACAGTTCACTTTTTACTATATAATTCAATTAGAATAGTTAAAGTATTATAAATTCCTTACCAAACAAGACACCAAGCTGAAATTTGGTCCATACCTAGATCAGGTGCTAATAAGGTGATGATATTGATTTCAATTTCATTGTTAGAGTTCTACAAGGTCAAATTTGGATTCAAAGTCTTAAAACTTCACTTGAATACCCAGGTTTTAAAGTTCGGAATTCTGTGTACATTTCAATGGGAACTTTGTCTGATATTAGTTGAAAGTTTAGATTCTTTGAAGCCTGTTTACCTACATATGGCAGTTAGACACCATGTTGAAACTTTGCACACAACTTCAGCAGGGGCCCCTCTTAACCATATTTCAAGCAGAATTTGGTGCAAAATGTCTGACATTGATTTTAGGGTGGTCAAGTCAAGGTTAATTTGGACTTTTTGCTTTTTGCGACAGCTATATCTCTTTCAATAAAGCTGATATGAGTATAAGATTGTACACAAGGGTAGTATTCAAGATAAGCTTTCACCAGCCCAAATTTGCAAGTTATATCACTTTTACTTTTTGACTTATGGGCCCCCCAAAGTATGGTCTGAGTGGTTTTGGAGCCATTTTTGACCCCCTGTTATTTTAAATTGGGGCAAAGTGCATTTTTTCTGTTCACATATTTGCAATCTGCAGCAAAAGGTTATCCAGAATGCCAAGTTTGAAGGATCTGAGGGGTGTAGTTCTTTACTTATGGTCCTCTGAATATTGAATTTCACACCGGTATATGTTTTTGAGGTGACCCCCCTCAAATTTAAAATTGCTGTAGCGTGAAAACGAAACGAGGTACAGAGCTCAAATTTTCAGGATTTTAGTTTCTCATGAATATCTTTCAATACACCAAAAAAGAAAGAAATCCATGAGGTGATGGTGTACTCGATTTGTTGAATTGGCATGGAATGACCCTATTATTATTACTAGCGGGAGGCTCGCGCTTCGTGCGGGCTCCCGCTAGCTGATTGAATGGGAGCGATCACTGAAATGGAAGCGATCACTGAAACGGAAGCGATCACTGAAACGGAAGCGATCACTGAAGGAACGGTGTCTTGTCTTTCCTGTAGTTCGCATTTGTAATTTCGTAAATTTTGCACTCGCAACCGTAATTCTCACAGGTTTTATTTACCTATTTTTTTTTCTTTTAATTCATCCTACCCTGTGCCGGGACCTGTGTTCCAGCACTTATTATTCTACTTTTGTTAACATAACTCCTCAAACTCCAGTATAGTTCTATCATATCCGTAGTAGTCGTTCCAGCTGGTACGTATTGCGTCAAAAGAAAGGGGATCAGAAATTAAAGGTATCAATCTCGCGTAATTCCCGTCAGTTACCACATTCTTCATCTTCTACCATATTCTTAACAGTGGCGTGCGCACCGGGGAAGTGG
>JAMKCH010035953.1:0-36714 GCA_023653785.1 Ophioderma brevispina
CGGACTACCCCCACCCATTAACCAACACACTCCACCACACCAGGAATACTGTACTTTGTCCTTGTCAACCACTGATTTCAGTACTCCATCAACCGGGCGCCAAAATGCTACAAGCTAACTAATATAGGTTAAAAAAACCTAATTTTTGCACAATTTATTGCTTAAGGTGGTATATCAGGGATTAAACGTAAAATTTAGATGACATTGATGATTAGGAAGGGCTTGTGTATGAACGCATGCCAGGAAGATTAGTAACAGAAATCATTTACAGTACACATTAGCTGCTGTTTTCTCAACTTTATTACAATTTGGAAGAAAAATGAATTGTTCTTCCATTTGACAACTTCCCCAATTTTTCAATTTCCAGAAATGTAAATTAAACTACATCCTCCTGGTCCTAATGGTCAAGATTTAGTAAACCCTGATCTATGTTTATGGAAGCTAATTGCATTTGTATAGGCATTCCCCTTCCTGTCAGCCACCAACTCAACTACCAAATCAACCATTTATTTTAGGAAATCTTTCCCACCTGTCAACCACAGTTCCATTAAAAAGTATTATTCACTGAGCCGGTCAAACCGAAGTACTTATAAATTTTGTCCAGTACAAGGCTCTCCTGCAACTTTTGGTCCTTTTTTTTTTCAATTTGGCTTTCTGGCTTTCTTAATAAACCGTACCGGGGGGGTGGCCATTTTGAGGCCCCAAAATTGGGGTCTCCAAGCTAGGTTTTTTTGAAAATTTCAAAAAATAAGCCGCGATCTCCCTCAATTCCAGCTACTTTGAGGAGTTTTGAAGAAAATTTGGTAAATATTGCTTAGGTACATGAAAATAGGGTCTCTGGAAAGAAATGGTCCTAAAATGGGGTTCACTGGAAATGCAAAAGAGCCTGAAAATAAGGGACTTAATAGGCGGTACATAATCATAACTTCCTCCAATGTGAACCCCCCTCCCCAACCTGTACATTTTAATTGTTTTTGCTGTCATATCCCCATTTTTAATTTTTTATGTACCACATTTTTTTCCAATTCACCCACACACAACACATGCGCACCTGCAAGAACACACACAAATGCACACAGTAACACAACAATGTTCTAAAAATGATGAAGTAGCATTCAAAGGAAAAAGAATCATTGTTTTATTTGTCATACAAGAAAACTTTCTAAATTTAAAGGTTATATACTCCATGTGTGAAAATCATATGTTATTGCACTACTTGTACCTTGTGTAAAGTTACTAGGGCATTGCTATATGAAAGCACTGCAGTGTGGCATGTCTGACCTTGGCTTATCTATGCCAAACAAACTCGTCCAGCCACACTGCAATGTGGTGTATATCACTTACACTTGACACTTACTTACCTTGATGTCCAAAAAATGTTGTTCCCTGTTTCTTGTTAGAGACCCTACTAACAAAGCATGCAAAAAGTCGCCAGACAACTACAGTGAACCAAGAGTATTGACTACAATTGATTTTTGGTCTTACAAGAATGTTTTACACGTGTTACAAGCACTTTCTGTGCGTTTCTTGATAGTTTATTCCCTGTTTCTTGCGTGTTACTGTATTCCAAGGGGGGGTTTTGGCCATATCGACCTTTTCCTTGACTCCTCCATCACTGTTTTTTTTTCAAACTGTGTAGTAATTGGAATAATTGTTTTTGATGACAATTGAATGTACACCCAGCACTCTCTTATAGACCTTCTTCGTAACCAAAAATCACTGCTGTGGCTTTAAATCTGCTGTTAAAGTGAAACGCTGATGTCACTGTCACAATGCTGGATAAAAGAGGCTATTTTGCCCTCTGCCCAGTTTGCCATTTGAAGGTATAGCCTCGAACTACATTCAAGTTACATAACAATGAAATTCACCTCTTTCAAGTCATGGTTTCTTTAGAGAAAATCAAACCTGGTCATTGTCACACCAGTGCGACCAACTGGGGCAGGGGAAGTTTGCCCCCACTGGCTCTAAAAAGTGGGACGATATGTACCAAAATACGCATTTTCATCCTTCTTTTTTGGGCAATTGTTACCAATTACATCCTAAATTTGGGCCAAATTAAAGTAAATTTTTCATTTTCACTCGCTACACGTGCATTTCATCAAATTCAGACTTAATAAGTTTTGCCCCCTCTGTCTGGCGCTTGGAAATTTCCCCCCCCCCCCCGGATCGACTGCCTCGGTATGCCACTGGGTCAAACTGTATGTAAATACTCCCATCATATTGCTGCCACTTCAGGACTCTCCTCGCAAATGGTGACACCATGAAAAAGGCAAACAGAGATAAAGAAGAGGTGCTCTACCATGAACAGATGGGTCACTGTAACAAATGCCCATAGACGATTTTGATATCAATGTAATAGCGCCACCAATTTCGATAAGCTACCAATTAGCTAATAATATATGCAGAGTGACGTATCACCGGAGATGACGTAACACCACAGCACCACGTACGACCGCCGATCCATAAGCTACAGATTTCATGCAGTATGCCTGCCTGCACTCTCTTGATCGAGTGTCCTATCCTGATTTATTTAGGATCCCTGCCATGAATACTGATCAAAGATAATACTTTCTAATATTTTTTATGGAAGATCCCCAGATACAAACCAACCTGCAACACCTGGAAAGACTACAGCATGAGTTGCAGGAAGCAAATCACTTCCCATTCAGTGTTGATAAAAAATAACAGCAGTTGATGAAAAGTACATGTGAAGAGACAATTGGATCCCAGGAATTTGCTTAGAATCATACCCCACTTAAAGGCTAAATGTTGGAAATTTGGGGAAGCTCCTTGCAGGAAAGTTTGTCATTTGGAGGGAAACTTTCGCCAGTTTGGAGGGAAATTTTATACATGATAGAGGGGAAATCCATCTATTAGAAATGCCACTTCTTCCCAGGAAATTTACATTTTTTCAAGCCCTGATTAATTTCTTGTAATGTCAATTTAAATGACCATGCATACTATTGTAAAAAGGGTGGGTGGGGTACACAGTATGAAAAGGTTGGAGCAAAAATTGAAAGGATGGGGTCACCCCAATGTACACTAAGGACTACTGTACACAATGGCCTCAAACTTATTAAAGGCCGACTCAGAGATTTTAGAAATTATAATTTTTTGTGTATTTATTAAAAACTAGAAGTAAAGATAGTCACTTAAAATGCCCAATTCCAAAGTTTGAGACGAATCGGATTTGCCGTTTCCATGCAGTAAACATTAATATGTAGTATAATAGTGCCAGAGGATACTGTGTATAACAAAAATTTAGGATCCGGAAATTTATAACAAAGTTGCGATTATTATGTGGACAAGCATTATGCATATGCAAAAAACACAATTTGTTTGAAAATTGAGGGTGCCCTCCTTGGGAAATCTCTGAGTCAGCCTTTAAAAGGGATAAGGAGCGATTTGCTAATCCAAAACATCAAAAAAATCATCAAAATTCATATTTTTGTATTTTTGATACTGGTATGGATATGCAAATATAACCTGCGAGTGCTTGGCTTAAAATCCACGTATTAAAGACAAGGCAATACTTTTTATCCGATTCTGTAATTTCTATACGTGCATATCAAAATTCTGACTTGAGATTAAAAAAAGTCTTTCCCGGTGAATATCCCAGATTTTAAATGTGATATTGTGCACCATGATCAATACAGTTTGACCTCAAACAGACACATTATTGATCTTTGTTTATTCTGTACTGGTAAAACTACAATCAGCCGTTTAGTGTAGATTTTGAGATGCCATCGAGTCTATTTGCAGGAGACAGTAGGACAAATTTCCTCAAATACTTCATTTTTTCACTATTTGGTATTTTGTTTCTATCATTAAGCAGTTCTATGAACTAACTCCTAATGTAATAATTTAAAACATACTTTACACATTTTCGATTCTCCTCTTTGTTCTTAGAGAGAAGTTTGGGGTTATCGCTGCTAATCCCGTAAAACTGAACTTGCACAATTCATTGGGCATATAACTCCAATCCTTTATTGTATTGATGGCTTCTAGCCAAATGCTATGAATTATATTTATGTTTCAATCATATATCCCTGCTTTAATTACAAAGATTGTTTTCATATGATATTGATTAATGCACCAGTGTAAGTATCTGCACTTAGTACCCGCGGCGCAATTAATGACTCCAGAATCATTTTTTACCCCGCCCCATACCAACCCGCCCCCCCCCCCACACCCCAACTCTGGGTGTTACTTGGTGTTGTATGGAAATTTGTCCCAGCCTCACATCAGACAATGAATGTAATCCAAGATATAATGAATTGACTGAAATGATTATCAAATTAACGAGAGATTTTGAGGCACCCAAATATTGTGTCATTACCTGTCATAATAGTAATTTCAAATAGATTAGACATTCAATAGATTTCTTACCTTGTATTTGGCTACAGAAAATGTCTTAAAAGAGAAATAAAAAGGGAATTTTGATTGCTTATATTTCAATATAAAACAGGCTGAATTTCATATTTGCTCCTATAGAGGTCTTCCACCTTTCGGTTTAGCGGCCATCTTGCAGGGAATGGCAAAGTCCATTCCAAATTTTCTGGAGACTTTCTAAATCTAAAGAACGACATGCATGTTGGATATGTGAATAAAAGTATGGGTCACACTTTGAATAGCACAAGTACTTGAGGTCGGGTATTAAATTGATCTGAATGACGAATACTACGGGAATTAACACCTTTTGGATATGCACGAGTGAGGTGAAAGACTTCTATACAAAAGTAGAAATTTCAAAATTTTTGTACCGAAGAAACATTTCTCAACTTAATGTTTTTGGTGGAAAGCTTTACACCAGGGCAAAAAACACTACTTTTGATTTGTTTAGGGCCACATGTTGATGTGAAATCTCTTGTTGCACCTTTAAATACACCGTAAATACAATACAGAAAATATGCTTCTTAATCTCTCATGTTACGAGCAAAAATGTGCCCCCAATTTGGTTGACAATAGTAAAGGTGGGGGATACCACACTTGAGACATTTTTTTTTATAAATTCGAAAGGAATTTGAGAAATCAATCAGGCATATTAATGCCGATTTAGGGATTTTTCCATAGAGCTCCACAGGAGCTCGGCAACCTCCAAAATCCCAATTCTAGTATAGATCATCAGGCGTCCTTCCCCCTGGTGGAAAGGTGGTTTAGGGGATGTGCATCCAGGAAAAGTTCTGTAAATGGAAAAATATTTTGGCAAGCAGAATTTTTCACAAATGGGGACGTGGACATATTTGTGTAGTGCTAAATTTGCGATTGACCATCACAGCATATAATTTTAATTATGCTGAAAATATTTTCATGGGGTGTTATTTTCATGGTTGAATTCACAAAAATTAAACCCTTGAGAAAATGTTCCCGTTTACAATACTGTTTTCACTGTTCAGGCTCTCAGATATAGAGCTATGAGATACAAGAACTGGTAATATAGAAGTGGTTCTTTTCCACAAATTGTCTTTAAAAATCTACAAAGAATGCTACTTTTTGAGTTTGTTGTAGCAAACTCGTTCATTTTTTCTTATGCATATTTAACTTAATTCTGAACATTGTTTTTAAATTTTTGAGGCACATTTTCATCAAATTTGGAATATTTTCAGGGAAGTGTTCAGAATCACCATTGCATATTCCCACTAAACCAAAGTCAAGATCCCCACATGTACAACCGAAAAAAAAGTGAGAACGGACCAGAAATTTTTATTTGCCAGAGGCCATTTTTTGGTCTACAAACAGAGAACAGATCATTGGTTACCAAAGGGTGTTTTTAATTAATCCCAAAATGCATTGCAATGTGCCTATACTGCAGTGTACTGAACACATGTCAGTACTAATTGATAAAAGTGTTAAAGATGTTTAAGAACCACAAGACATTTCAAGATCAAGCTAAAACTTTCCTTAGTACTAGCACCAATTGGATGGGCCAAAATGACGGTAAAATTTCAATGTTTTTGTGGCATTGTACAATAGGATTTTTTGAGATCACATGACCCTATTGAAGTTAAATTCCACAACTGGTTGCTTGTGGGATTACCGCATTATACCTCTATTGTTTACTGACCATGTTCACTTTTGCAGGCACACAGACCAAAAATATCAACAGGGGAGTCCACTTGATATGTGGTTTATTAGTGTATAATGTCAACTTGAACTGAGGACTTGGGTAAATATACATGTAGCAGTTCCACAACACAAACACTGGAAAAATATGTACACACTCATTTAAATCCACAATAAGGGGGATGGCCCAATATAAGTATAATAAGCCTAAAGTTTTCTTCTTGATAGAAGGGCCTTCATCCCAAAAACCCATCTGTAAACTTCAGCTACCGATATTTCAACCCGTTTCTGATGTGAGAGCTAAAAATCTCATTTTATAAGCCCCATGTGTAAAAATTATTACTGGTCGACCAAAATGGGGCACATACTCCCTCATAACTTCCAAAGGAAACATCCTTTAGGCGACGAAAAGAAACCCCGGTTTTTACGTGACGGCACCCTTTTCGAGTAGCGTCGGGTCGGTAGGTCGGGTCTTCGGGGGCGCGAATTTTTGCTTTTTTTTATTTTTTTCCTTTTCTGTAGCTCAAAATTGGCCTAAACTAAGTAGCCCCAAAATCTGAAAAATCAGAGAAAAAATGACTTTTTATTAACAATTTTCAAAAAATATTTGATTTTTTAAAGTTTTATAAATTTGGGCTAAAAACCGGCTGATTTTACATGATTTTTGGAACACTAAAAAAAAAAAAAATTCAGCAAAACGCTGAAAAATCAGGGTCGTCGGGCCCTAAAACAGTGTTGTTTTTAATACTCTCGTCGCCTTAGCCCTACAATTTCACAGGGTAAGCAGAAAATAGTAGCTTTCATAGATACCAAATTTTTTCCACTTCGGTAAAGTCTGGGGTTCTGGGGACAAAGCTATTAGCACTTGGACCTGACCCCTTAAAGTGTTGTTCCCGATTTAAAGTCTATGATGTTTTCTACTTGATATGAGCGCCTGGCACTTGCCGTACGTCCCTCAATTACCCGTGGAACAAACTTGCAGTTTTTATGGTAGAAGCAAGAATGCATGACGCAAGCCATATTCAATGCTGTGGGTAATATTGATGGTTAAAGGTCCATGGCCCCGATCGCTATAGCCTCGCGTCCCCAGAAGCCCCAGATTTTCCCGACGTGGTTAACATTTTGGTAGCAGAAGCACATTTTTTCTCATTTACCTTGTGAATCTTAGAGCCAAAGGATGTTGGTTTTGGAAGTTAGAGCGAAAATATGCCCCATTTTGGTCGACCAATTTAATTTTACTACATTCTCTATGGGGCTTCAAATCACACGTTTTTAGCTCTCGCATCAAAACGGAAATTGAAAATTCGGTGCAAACGTTACAGATGGGGTTTTTGGGGTGAATGCCCTTCTATCAAGATGAAAAACTTATAAGCTTAATCGTTAGCCATCCCCCTTTATGTTGACAACAGGCGAACTTGTATTTACGCATGCGTAAATATGTCCCCGCCGAATATCTCGATCACTAACATGAGCTAAAATGCTACTCAACACCCCACCCCCTCCCCAACACCTCGCAAAACCCCACCCCCTCCCTAACCCCCGCAACATACCCACCCCCTCCCAACAGCCCACAACTCCCAACAACATCCCGCAACACCCCCCACCCCCCATCCCCACACCCCACCTCCTCCCCCACACCTGCACACCCCACCCCTTCAACACCCCACCCCTTCTTAACACCCCCCCCCCCCAGATGGGTTTTGGAGTGAGGGTTAATCTATCAAGATGAAAAAGTCATATCCTTACATAGGGCCCTCCCCCTTTAAACCATAAAATGGCATTTGTTATTATCTTGGAAATGAAATGAGATTTGAGGGCTCAAATTCAGGACGACAATGAGACAAAAAATAAAAATATTTGATTTTTTAAAGTTATTAATTATATCATAATTGATACTACTTTCTGGTACATCATGGGGGCCCAAAATGATCAAACATGCAACCTTTAACTTGAATTTGGTGTCAACTTTGAGAATGGACATGAACCGAGAAAATCACGTGCTTGGTCGGCCGCACTCTGTGAGTCGCCGCACCCCGATCAGTTGGACCTCGGAAGTGGTCAAACTTTTCGCTTATTTTTTGTGCAATGCCTGCTTCTTCTCTTCGTTAAATAATTCATTTAAACTTTGTTTTGGCTGAGGGTACAAGTGATGTATTATTAATTATGCTTATGTAAATCTGTTTCGCAAAATAGAGGTCCTATATAGGTGAATGTTTTGCAAAACAGATTTGTTTGGTAGATTTTCCACTGAAATATTTTCATGTTTTGGACTTGTGGCAATACTCTCTTTGTCAAGTACCTTTCATTTAAACGATTGTTTTTGCACGAGGGTACAGTTAAAGTAGTTATTTAGTGCTTCTGAAATCTGTTTCGCAAAATAGCAGGTCCTAATATAGGAGTGATTTTTGCGAAAAGATTTATCTTTGTAACAATTTGAATTTAAATACACTGTAAGATTCTTCTGAAATACTTTTCACTAAGTTTTAAGTCAACATTACATAGTTTCAATCACTTTTGCATCTTCCCAGTGTTTAAATTTTTTTCTCCAAAAATTAACCCCTCTTCCCACCTAAAAAGCGTTGTTCGTTTTGTTTTCTTTTGTTTTCGTTCAGTCGTTGCGCAAATATCATAAACCAAAATTTTAGTATCAGAAGTCTAACTATTTTTCTCATTTATCCTGTGGAAGTTTAGGGCTAGAGATGTTTGGCTTGGATTTATGACGACAACATATATCCCATTTTGGTGAGACCATATTAATTTTACACAGTGCCTTTATGGAATTTTACAAAATCACGCTTGTTAGCTCTCTCACTTCAAACGTGTTTCAAATATTTGCGGCGCAACTTTACGATGGTTTTTGGGTTGAAGGCCATTCTACTAATCAAGATGAAAAATTTATAGACAAACTGGGTCATCCCCTTTAAAGTAATACTTATGGTACTATTAGAGATGAGGTTTGGGTATGTTGGGAGTGTCTGTATGGAGTTCACATGACTCATAAGGTAAATTTTCAAATTCTAATGCCTCATGGGATTGTGTTTTACCCGTCATCTGATATAAGACCTACATTACACTATACACATAGTACTCCCTGTAAGGTATGCCCAAAGGACATGAACTCCCACCACCTCTGCTCCTGTTGCATACTTACAACTTTTGTGCAAGACAGCATGTCCCCCAGTTGGCGTATAGTGGTGGTGCTGAGACTTTCGCTCACTGAATGCAGATTTCAACTTCCAGGGTTATTTTCCCCCTTATTGTCTTCTCAGATTCTCCCAATCACTACATACCTTTGTTTTTGTAAATTTGTTCTTTTGGTTTACAAATTTCATTCCTCACAGCTTGCTCTGTGTGAATTGCATTCATTAAATGGCCTTTAAAATTTTTTTCCGACACTCATAGATCATTTTTAGCAATTGATTTCTGTCTCACTTGTCATAAGACTGGGTGCAAAAATGCTTGACCTGATTTTTACTTTTGAAGAAATAAACCTGCAACTACCCCTGTTTTGTTACTTAGGCATTGGAAACCTTTATGTAATAAAATAGGGGGGTTACTAGTAGTGTCAAGAATGCCTTTAGATTGTAATAATGAAATGACCGTAATAATGAATAATGAATCGACCTTGTCACATTTTAAAAATCTCCAACAGGAAACTACGAATCAATTTCCTTGTGCCTAACACCTTACAAAGAAAAAAACCTAACTTTTTCACAGTTTAGGGAAGCTATGAGCACCATTAGATTTACAGGGGAGTCAACTAAATGTTTGAGAGACAGTGTCATGAGGTACATATATACAGAAGTGTATACCTTTGTAGGCAAACTTTTTTGTAAGTGATTGTACCACAAATACACTGTATTTGTGGTGGGCTTAATAAATGCTGATGTTTAAGATCATTTTGTCCTAACTCTTATTTGATGCAGCCTTATCCTCTGAGCATTTGTTGACACCAATTGTGTAGAAATCGGCCAAAAAATGAGCAGGTGCTGCCCAAAAATCCAAATTTGAGGGGGGCGAAGAGGGTCTGAAAAATGATGTGTCCAGTTACTGGATTACATACCACACTTTAGCAATGTTAGGGTTAATGTTTATGTTTTGAGGTCCCAGAATCCCTTTTTGATGACTTTGCTCAGATTTTTCGATTTTTCGTTTTCATAAAATTAGCCTTTTTACGTAAAATTTAACCACGCGGGCGCTTTTTTAAGCCACGGCCACGCCCTAACACCTACCCATTTTGAGATATTTTTTCTGTAATAGATTGAAGATAACTGTATTAAAGCATAGCTAAACTTTTTCAGCACATATGCTCTGTTTTTCGTTTGGTCACTTGCCAATTTTTATAATTTGGCAATGTTCTCTTGAAAACAGGGTGCAAAAGTTTGTTGAAACCTACAACAAACCTATGCAAACATTGTGTAATTGATTTTATTCCAATTACCTGGCTTGCCACAGCGAAACCGTCCAGCTGAAAAGAGCTACAAAAAATTTTTTTCCTGGAGTAGGTCACTGTCAATTATTACCTTTAGGAAAAAGTTTTCAATGATTGCAATAATAAAGCGCATGTACCTTTTAATGGCAAAAGCGCCCTCACATAGCTGAATTTAACCAAATGGCCTTTTTACGAACGCGGTAGCTCTGCTGGCTGGCACTGCTGGACTTAATGGATTCTTTGACCTCAAATACATATGTTTATATACAAATGGCTCAAATGCATATATATTACAGTAATTGACCATTTAATTCATTTTCTTCACCCTCATTATCGACCCCCCCCCCCTAAATCCACTTTTTGGGCGGCACTTCAATTTTTTGATTTGACCAAATTTGACAAATTTGGTGTCAAAATGCTTCAGGGATAAGCTGCATCCATAATATTATGGAACAAATGAACTGAATATCATCATTTTTCTCCCCCTTTATAGTCCACCTCTACTGTTATGCAGTGTGTTTCAATCCTAAGAAGATTTACCTCATTTAGAGCAACTTTAGAGAAGAATTTTTTTCAATACACTTGATGGTCATGGATAGACACTAAAAGGCACAGATGTGTCCGTCCATGACAATAGTCATTTTGGCCTGTTTAGTAAGTTGGTATTCAAAACCTTTGATGCAGAATGATGGTGCAGACTGCCGCCAAATCTAATAGAACTCTCCTGGTCTAACTTATAAGAAACCTTTACTGTTGTGACAGGCCACTAAAGAAGCTGCCAAAATCTTAGTTCGGGCCAATCCTAGAATAACTGCCCGATCATATGGGATCCTCACCAGAAATATAACATCACCACATTGGACAAAGTTCAAAGACGTGCTGCCTGATTCATATAATGGCTATTTAAAGAATCAAGCGTCACTGACATGCTAAACAAGCTTGAATGGGAACCGCTCGACATCAGACGCATGAGAGCCCGATATGTACCATTACAAAGAAACTCATGGCCTCATTCCAAATAATATTGCTCATCTCATGCACCAAAACAATAAAGACCAGAATACAACCAGGACCAAAACACCAGACAAACCATGGAAGCTTCATCTACGATCGCATAAGACCAAACAAGAACACCAATCTTCATTCGATCTACCCATGGACTATACCAGAATGGAATTACCTCCCCCACTACATCAGGACAGCCCGCTACTTCCGTTGCCATTTTAAAACTCAGTTGAAGCTCCAGTGATCTCGCCACCATGGCGCCATAAAGCTCAATTTAAAATTTAGTGCATCCAGCCACTTACAGCGTTACCTGTACGGGACAGGCACACCAGGCGATTGTACCGTAGCTGTGACAGATACAGATAAAGATGGAGCTATATTCACCTTGCTTTTAGTAGCAAAGAACTTTTTACAAATCAACAATTTTGTGGAACATTCATGTTATCCATGGACATCAGAAAATAGGTCGTCCATGACCATGTCTTTGGAGGGAGGACGACTCCAACAGGTTAAACGTTGTGGAAAAATCTGCATGGCTTGTATTGAAGCCACTTAGGGTCGTGCTAAATAAAATTTTGGGTTGATGAAATTGAAAAAAATACAATAAAAACTTAGATAGAAGTAGAAAAAGGAGTCCCCAAAACTGGAAACCCAATTTTATATGTCCTTCCATGCAAGACTTTAGGAGCAGTTCTAAAAGACCCCCCGCCCCAAAAAATAATGCAGCATGTATAAATACCTCATAAGTTACAAAACCATTGGTCTAGCACGATAAAAAAACATAAAATGATATTTAATAGTCCATTTTTTCTGCAATTTTGCTTTGCTTCAAAAGCTTGTGGTATGTGAACGTTTCACATTTCCATTTCCATAGTGTTCAACGGAAACATTGTAGCTCTTTGAACAGAGATCGAGCATGAAAGCGTGGTTTGGTTGACAGAACCAAACATCGACGGGAAATGCGATCTGTCCGTTGGTCTCATGAGTGAATGAGTGATTTGATGACATCCTGGCGAGACTGTTGGGACGGTCAAAGAGAAAGAAAGATGTTAAAAGGTTCTACTCTCGATCGATATCACAGAAAGTGTCATCCACATAACATTTCCATATGAGCGGTGGATTAGGTGAGGTCAGAAGGGCTTCCTGCTCAAGGGACTCCATAAACAGGTTAGCCACTGGTAGGGAAACGGGAGAACCCATCGTTAGCCCATCATGCACTTGTTTGTAAGTGTCGTGTACTTATGTGACCTCTGATCCAGTAGTTGATTTACCATGACCTTTTAGACCCTGATTATACTTCCAGTCGCAGCGAGCGATTTCTGCTCGTGAACATGCACGATACTTGATCTTGGGTCGAAATTTGGTACTGCGTAGGCCAATCGCTCACTACGACTGGAAGTATATCATGGGCTTTAGAGTGGACACATCGATCCTAAATAAATCGGGATAGGCTACTCTTTCAAGAGAGCGAAGGCATACTGCATGAAATCAATAGCTCATGATATAGCCGGCCATACGTGGCACTGTGTTATTTACCCTATGTTAGTACGTCATACTGCATAAATTAGGAGCTAATCAAAATTGCCCCTGGGTGGCGTTATCACTTTGGAACATGCTTCGGAATCGTCTATGGCAGGAATTGGTAAACAACAAACACGTTTTGACCCATGTGACATTTGCATGACCTAAACTGCCTTATTAGCTCTTGTCATGGCGACGTTGGAGTTAAATGATTGTAGTTGCAATTTTTGGAGAAATTATTACCTTTTTGTCTTGGAGATGTTTTCACATAGGTCATTCCCTTCTATACGGTCTCAAGTTCTGTTTGATCCCAAAGAGAAGTAACTAACCCTAATCCTAAAAACTAACCCTAACCCAAGTCCTGCTGAGCACGACTTCAGGTTGCTTTGTACATTCACTTCTGTTGTAAACTTTAACAAACCCGAAGTCATGCCCAAATCTGTAATGTTTTAACATAAACCCTAACCCTGATGTCGGTTTCTAGCCAGGGAGGAACTGAAGGAGTGAGATAAGAGGGGAACAAGAAAAATTGCAAATTCGGGTGGGATTCGAACCCAGTGCCCCATGTCCCCGGATAGCACGCTACGGCGGTGTCGCTGGCCCGGCCAGCGATTTTGTGCCCATATGAGTCTTGGTTTGATGACGTCATCGCTACTTTCTGGACTTAGTGCATTTTTCTCAATTAACACAGTGAGCTTTGGTGAGATTTAGCTGTGCTAAGGTTAGGGTTTTACAATTTATAAACTCACCCAGGGATGTAGCTACAGTGGGCGGTGGTGGGCGGCAGAGCCCACCACTCAGCTTCAGAATCAGAGCCCACCACTAAACACCAATTTTAACTCTAGAGCCCACAATTCTTCACCTCCACAGCAGCAAAAGCCATTGAGTTACTGTCATCTAAATGCTTAATAACTTTTGTATTTTGTTCTAAATTAACCATTTCATAATCCATAACAACTGTTATTGATAATATTTCTTAACAATAGTTATAATGACAGTAGCGTAACACAGGCAGGAGGGGGAAGGGGAGGCACTGTCCCCTCCCATATGGGCCTTACCAGAAAAAACTTAAGCTAGCGGTAAAACAGAAAAGTGGGAAAAAGACAAGCAGAAAAGGAGTAGAGAAAAGAGATGGAAGATAGAGGAAAAGATTGAGATGCAAATATTGAATATTGATTCCCCAAAGTAACCTCCTCCCCCATCAGGTTATGAAGGAGTCTGCGGAAAAAGTGGGTCAACCGGCTGTATTGCACAGGATTGCCTAAATATTTGCATTCAGTTTCCGTGAAAAGATATGTGAACAATTTCGAACATTTATTGAAGTATAAATGCTTCAAAATTTGGGTGTAAGATTCCATGATTTGTTATTGATTTCAGAATAATGAAATAGTTTGACATTTTCTTGATGAAGGTTTACACAAAGGTATCAAAGCAAGCAAAGAATGTCATGATCTACTTGTGTAGACTCATCCAAAGTCCCTTTGGCCAAATTCCACAACAGTGATTCCGTGGACAGTGAAATATGGGTAGCTATCTTTAAGTTAGCATAACTTAGCAATGCAAAGTTCAAAAATCAGAATTCAAAATTTCTCTAGTAGGTGAAATAATCTAGTTTTATATGTGATAGTCGGTATATTTGGTAGATGTTTCACTGCTGTAGAAAAATTCAAACAAAACAAGTGTAAATCTTTTTGTACCTCCCATAGCTTAACCGACTTGCTCCAACCACATGTTTCTAAGGTGCTGTGATATCATAATGTGCCTAAAATGACCATTTCTGGTGTAAACTGGAAATTTAGGTTATTTTTATCAAGCTGCCATTCTTCAACAAGCACATTTTCTCTATTTCTCTAATTTATTTTTGTTAGAGAATAAAAACCCACATTGTATTAAGATAAAAATTAAGGCGATAGCTTTTCTTGTATAAGTATGATGCATGCAAAATTCAGTTTGTGGATGTAACATTGTTCGTTCACTTTTACACACATTTTAAGTGGTTCTTAAAACAAACATCAATTATTTCATGTTAGCAAAGAATATTGTCAATTGATTAATTTATGTCCTAAGATTATTGGACTAAGACGTTATTGCTCGCTCTAATTTTTGTTTACAGCAAAATGGATGTGGAGCACTCATTGTCCGTTCACCTATTTTGTCACATCCACCATATTTTAAATGTAGAATTTGGGGTTTAACAAGAATGAAATATTCCACTTTAAAAATGTGTCCGTTCACACACATTTGTCACATCCATCAAAAAGGAGGTTTTTGATAAAAAAAAATACCTATCTAACTCCTCAACTAACTTGTTTGATTGGCTTTTTCAAATTGCATGGGTTATATTTTATAATGTCAATAAAGTTGTTTGATGTTTTTCAGAACCATTTCCATTTTTAAATTTTTCATAAACATTGTCTTTTAGCCTTGATCAGTAATGCATGGGCTTATGAAACCTAATTTGAAGCAGAGAGGCCAGAAAAACATTATAAATTAAAAAATGTGATAGGTACTTGTCAGTTGGACTGAATAAAACAATTCTTCAGATTAAACAACTACTCATAATGATGCAATTGTCCGTTCACAAGAAAGAAATGTCACATCCACCCATAAAACTAGCCAATATACTGCTGATTCCCAATAAAAGTGTTTTGAAATGTTCTACTGTGTTGTAGGAAGTCTTAAAATGTTAAATCTCCAAGCATTCTTTGGTTGAAAACACTTTAATTCAACATCATTAGTTGTCTGTTCACATTGTAATATGTCACATCCAACTTTTTACAAACATTGATATCAATTATCTATTTATCCTGGCCAGGTTGCATTATTTGTCACTATTACCTATACCATGAACTTTAAACCATTGAATTATCAGAGCCATACATTGATTATTTTCAGTGTGAAGTAAACTATTAGTGGTCAATTCCCATTTTTTGTCACAAAATACACCTTGAATTTGCCATATATCTGTGAAATAACAACTCGATTTATTCAAATTTGTCCTAGAGGAAGCCTAGGGTATACTTTCTGTTGCCTCAATGTCCATTATAATTATATGGACAAGTCAATGTTCATTATTCATTTTTAATTTAGAATCACATTTTCACCAAAATTACCAAAAAATTAAATAAGTAACTTGAATTGTATTGGCGGAGGATGAACATAAAGTTTGATCAGAGGTATTTTATGAAAACCTGTAAGCCTTGGCAAGAAGAAACTGAGAAGTAAACAACTTGTAACCACTTTGAAAAAGACCCCTCAGTTGACAAAAAGTGGCGCCTAATGTGAACTGGGCCCATATTTCTTAGCTCATTTGCATACCTAAGCCGTAAATATCACATACTTTCAATGACAAACAAGAGTTGTTTGACCCATGCTAGGATTTAATGCAGTGCAGGAACACCACTGTACAGTGTCAAAAATATAGCAATTATGCTGATTTTTTGCATATATGAGCTCCTTTGCATACTCAATTTGCCCAAAAATACGCCCAAAATGTTAATCAGGTCAAGAAGTCTTCAGCCAGTCCTTCCACACAGGTTACATATTATACACCTTACAACACTCCAGAAAACTTGTACACAGACCTTGCCAGGAAAATGTTCATAATTATGCAAATTACGATTTCTTAAGGCTGACTCAGAGATTTCCTGAGGGGGTGCCCGCAATTTTCAAACAAATTGTGTTTTTGCATAATAATTATAAATAATGCTTGTCCAGTATAATAATCCAACTGGGTGAATTAGCCTACGGTCAAATTCCTCTTGTAGAAAAATCACACTTGTTATAAAATTCCGGATCCGGAATTTTTGTTATACACAGTATCCTATGGGACGTAATAAAACATAATGCTTTAATCCTGCATTAAAAGCGAAAAATTGATTTATTCAAACTTTGGAATTGTGCATTTTAGGATCCAATCTTTAGTTCTAGTTAACATTTTCATTATTACACAAAAAATAATATTTCGAAATCTCCCAGTCAGCCTTGAATGAGCATATTTTAGGCCCAAAATCTAATCCAGGTCGAGAACTCATTCAAACCCGCTTCTTTCCACCAAGTTACCATTCATGTTGCCCTTAGGAACTCCAGATAAATCGTATACGGCATGTTTCACAGTTAAAGTACCCATAGGATTCCCTCAATGGATCTGTTTTATTAAGGTAGAAACTATACAAAGTGAGTAATTTATATCTGACTACAGTTATTAGTAATATACTACATACAAAAAAGTGTGGAATTTTGAAAAAGTATCATGAAAAGAGTTTCTAGATAAAAAAGTGTTGCTAATGTTACTATTATCGGACGAACACTGTCTGTCCAATGGTATTTCCAAAAAATAATAATCGTATAGCAATAAAGGGTAGATAGAATTATAGTTATCAGAGAGAAATGTATATGCAAAACACTATGTCCTGCTATTTATTGGCAAGAGTTAATATCAAATTATCAATTGTATTTTTTCTACTTGATAAAATAATATCGGGATTAAAGATTGTGCGAACGTGGAGTAATATTTTTGGAAGACAGTTTTGGGAACTTTTTCCGCAATAACAGTAACATTGTAGTCAACGTTTTTAAATAGAAACATTTCCAAAATACGAAAAATGTAAAACACTATTGTTAGTTAATAACAAATAGTTAAATATTAAGTTACTCACTTTTCTAATATTCTTTTCTGATAAAAGAATATCCATGATTAAAGTTTTGGGGAAATAGGGTATTTTACTATGAAACATGCCATTACAACGTGGGTTAACATTTTTCACAGACGGACGGACGAATGAACAAACGAACGAACGGACGGAACGGGACGCTGCTCATTTTATAGTCCCCCTTTCCGACATCATTTGCGGCGGGGACATTAGTGATTTTCACGCATATGCGATTTATTTAAAACTCGTTTTCAGTGTAAGTCCGAAATCTGGTATCACAATGGGGTCAGGGGTCAAGATATGGTGAAAAACACATGCTTTTGCTGATCAACAAAGTCATATAATGTTCATAAATAATTAATTTACACCCTACTAGAAACAGTCATCGAAAAATTAGTCTCTTGATGATGTGTCCGACCGACTTCTATCGGGCGCATATGTTGCATTACGTCGTGTTTTGTAACCATGATTGGAACAGAGACTACAATACGGTACCTACCTGTAGCTATTTAAAGTAAAAACAGACACTTCTGGAAAGTTCTTGAAAAAAAAACCTTTACATTGACACCAAGATCATGACCAAAATTAAGGAAAGTAGTTTTATGGTACTTTTTACGCCGTCCATTTAGCCTTTATATGCGTCCAAAGAGGCCACAACCATGATTGCCGGAGGCGTGTGTCGAAGGCAAAGCCTTCCGAGCGGAGCGGAGCGAGGCGTTCGTGCACAATAGCAAAAGGGAAAACTAACCATACTTAAGAACACGTCCGTAGCTGAATTTTAGATCAAAGAATTGTTAAAATTGATGTCACAAGCGGTAATTTGAGTGTGAGACCCACTTTCAACCACAGTGTACATGAATCCACTACATGATTGTTCTTGTTGTAAAACACCTCAGGTCAGAGATAAGATAATGTCCAGTGATTAAAAGTAACGTCAGATCTGAGTGAGGTTGCAATCACTGGAACTAAATAAACCCTAAATTAGGAGATCATTGGCTAAACATTGTTCGAAATATCTAACTGTAAATGCCACTGCATTTACGGTTTTTGAGAAGTTTAACACTTAACTGCATAAAAGGGTTTGCACTTCCGTTAGTGCATAACGGGGGGGTTCTAGGGAACCCCCTATAAATTAAAACCACTTTCCTAAGGATTTGTTCGATGAAATCCACCATATGTTAGAGGCTCAAGAAATAAAAACTAAAGAAAAGAAAGGGGTTCAGTAAGACATTAGGGGCAAAACATTGATTTAATTTCGCGTCAAAAATGTGCGAAAAGACGCTAATTGTGTTTGCATTTTATACGGCAGTGCTTCACACTAGACTTGTGCTGCTGATTGCTTTATTGGTGAAGAATTGAACTATATTTACCATAAAGGAGGATGGCCGATTTAGGATTTGAAGGTTTTCACTTGATAGATGTGGCCTTACCCAAAAAACCCCACCTGTAAAGTATTCCGCTGATATTTCAATCGCGTGTTCATGTGAGAGCATAGAAATACGGTGATTTGTAAGCCTCATAGAGTAAAAACCTTGGGTTGGGTAAAATTAATATGGGTCGACCAAATTGGGGTTAATTTTCGCTCATTAATCAAACCAAAAGTCCTTGTCCCTAAGATTTCACAGGGTAAAGAGAAAAATAGTATCTTTTCTTCTGATCCAAAATGTTGACCAACTTCCCGGGTGTAAAATCTGGGCTTCTGGGGACGAGGCTATTAGCGATCGGGCAAGGGACCTTTTAAGGACAAAAATAAATGTCTCATGCCATATTTGATATTTTTTAGGGTATTGTATAATTTACCATAGGTTCCTGACAGTAAACCGCCTACATGATTGGATATAAAATTCTATTTGGCACCAATGGCCTAATATTTGCAAGATTTTTTTAATTAAATTATTTACTTTGTTTTATGTCACTAGGTGTATTCATTATGAAAATCAGAAGAACAGTAGTAACCTAATAAGATTTTTATGTTGTCATGGGCAGTCCGTGTGCATAAGGGGGCTTCATAGGGACCAATGTTAATTAACGCAAAACGACGCGATGGATTTGAATGTTTTTGCACCCAAGCAAGCGCAACTAAAAGTTCGACGAATACAAAAAATATAAACCAAGTACCAAATATATCTGCAGAGTTATTAAAAATCGCAGGCTGAGAAAAACAAACTGAAAAACAAAAAATGGGTTCCCTAGATAGGGTTGGTCGGGCATACACACGTCCCGAAGCCGTCACTACCATTTGCGCTAATGCAAGTAGTGGCGATTCACGAAAAAATTACACTTTTAAAATAGCTCTATATTGAGGCTATTATCCAATAGGTTCAAACAAAAGATTCATGATTAACTCAGAAAAGAAGGGAGTGAATCGAATATAGATTGAAAAAAATGACCAAGTCCAAATTAAAAACATTTGGATGGTTGAAGTCGGCACTCACCAGCGTAGTAGTACTAGTACTACCGCGAAACTCTACACTCGCTGTGCATGGTCCCCGTTTTTCGTCCCACTTGCGTTGTTCTTCGGCAAATGCACCGGATTAAAAACCAAGAAGGTCACTGTTCGGGGTTATAATTATTTAGTACAGCACTTCAAAGTATTATGGCGAAATGTCAGCTTTAGAGCATAACGGAGAAAGTATTTTTTTTATGTTTATTAAAAATTCACTGATGTTCTATTATGGGCTTCATAACCGGAAACAACAATCACTAACCGTTAGAAAAGAAACTGCCTCTATGCTATTTTTTGTATTGATCATTTTGAGTTCAGAGGTCGATATCCGGGCGGCGATTTAACATTTGTACAAGCCATTCCATATTTTCCATACATTCCCCACGCGTTTCAATAGGAAGCTTGCGGCTTGGCCCAATCGAAATAAGTTGCCAGATGCCCGCGAGAGTGACACGTGGGTGAGACCCGGGGAACTATGCATCGAATAACAGTGATACGTCATGCCGAGGGTATGCTTATGAGGGGATGCGTGGGTCTCATATAGTTTCCCAAACAGCGTCAGTGAAGATTCTCATTATTACACTATAGTATGAGCGTGGTAAGGCATTATTGAATGTATATTTAATTTGTTTAAAGTTTCTGACAGGAAAATAGAGGTGAAGTTCATGATAAAAATTGACGAATTGCTTGCATTTTATGTGTACGGCAGTAACAGACCTGGCCTCCCTGGTAAGTAGATCATCACGCACGTAGTACAAGGTCAGCGCACAGATCAGTGCATTGAGCCGTGTCGGGGCGGTGCAGGCTGGTAGGCTACGGTCCCGTTGCTGACGTGTTTGTATTTCATTTGTTTTCAAAGGCGGTTTGGTTTCAATGTTTTTGCGCAGTAAAATAAATATTTTTTAGCGCTAGTGAAATTATAAATGTTCTTTCGATATGATATTTCTTAGATATTCATAATTGAAAACCTCTCCATTGCAATTGACATGTCTTGACTCTGTCCATAGATTCCTGGCCTGCCCTAAGCTGTTGATGAAGACTAGTACATGCTGAATATGCTTTGTGTGGGAGGACATTGGCTGGATAATGATTGTAAAAAAATATTTTTTTTTGTTATGTACACACATGCCCATTGCACATACGGGACTGTATGCACACCCAGGCATACTTCCACCTCCTGCACACCCATGCACTACACTCAAGCACTATTTCACCTTTCTGAAGACCACACACATGCACCATTACCCCGGAACCATGCACCACACATACAAGCACTGACATACCCACACCACACCCACCCACCACACACCCTACCCACACCCACACACACATTTAAAGGACCGACCTTACCTTTACTTTTTGCATGTTGCCTTATCAGCTGCAACAGTCCTGTTTGAATGATGACCTCTTCATGTCTGTAGGCCCTACTTCATGCTATCTAAACGTACATGTAATCAATGTCCATTATTTTAAATTCAAATTACCAATTTGTAACATCATTTTAAAAACATGCATTAAAACCAAACAAATTTGATTCATTTGAACACTCTTTCCATATCATGTGTACAAACTCTTGCCCACTCCTTATTTGCATTCTTCCACAGCTTTTCAAGAGCATGAGGACAAAATTTTAATGACCTAAATAAGCATTGTGAAATCCCCAAGGTGGTATTTTGTCATGCGCAATGGCAGGGAAGAACCCGATGTATTTATTGATCTAATTTACAGGATTCATAGGCATTGTTAGTTTTGGTTATTATTATAATGAGATTAATGGTTATATACAAAATAGAATTTCTTGCATAAAGCAACACAATGCCTGCCTGCAACGTCCTCTATTGAGTGTTCGAATGTATTGTTATTATATGGGGTTATTATGTAATTTCCCCATATAAAAAAATGGAATAACCATATCTAATGGAGTGAAACATGTAGTACTTAGTTCAATTTAGACATAGAACTACTTTTTTCAGTATTTTTATGCTTTTGACGTACTTGTGAAGCAAAAACCCGCCCATATACCCCACTTTATAAGTCCATAATGTTTTGCTTCATATTTCTCCTAATTATGGAACTTTAATATCAAATAACCTAAGATTGTAAAAGTGCGGTAATTTTTTTTTTCAGAAATCTTCAGCATCTAATACTGATAACTAATATACAAATTTCAGTTTCACTGCTTTGATAGAATTAATATAATGGGCATTTTCAAAACAGCCATTATAATTGGTAGTTTCTGTAATAACTCACCAATAGTGGTACAGGTGAATTTCCCCACCTGGGGACCCCATATGCCGCATAGAATGTGGGTAATCAAAAACATAGGCATACTTGGCAAACATTCGAAAGCCGGTAACTCCCAAACGATTGGGTACTCTTCATGAACTGGTATTTTATCAGAACAAGTGAAAACTACACATTAAAAACTATCATCATACTCAGATCTGAAGTGAATTTTGAGTAATAATCCTCAATTACGGCCTTTTTTACATTTTTTACCAAAAAGACGAAAAAATACGATTTTGAGCACCTTAAAATGCCATAACTCCACAAACCGCTTACCAATTCGAAATAATTTTTGGTGTTCTGTCAATTGGTTTCTTTGAACAGATTCTTTCATTTAAAACAAATAAAAAAGCTGGATAAAAAAACAACTTCTCAAAAATCATCTGGACAATACTACTAGGAACCCCCCCCCCGTCCTATGCAGTTAGTCAAGTGTTAAGGTTACAAGAACTTTGGGGAAGTTAAAACCAAAAATGACTGGTTAATCCTTCATTTAGATCCTCAGCCTAGTGAAAGAGTTAATCCGATCTGGGAGCTTAAGTCTTTGCAAGTGCAGTCGACTGTAGTTCTGCTGAGCATAACCTTTTTGTCTTCATTCATCTTTTAACTTTGGAATTTCTATAACAGCTAATGTAAAGGTTATGCCGCTTGTACACGGACTTGGTAACAACAATAAGCAAATGCCCAAATTTAAAGTCATCTGACATCGTAAAGATTTTCAAACTTACCTCAAACAGGGGGGGGGAAAATTTTTTGCTTTTTGTCTGTTTTGGCATTTACTTTTTTCATCCAAAAGGCGAAAATTGGATGATGAATTTTCAACGCAGAATTATTAACTCCATAAAACTGTCAGGAGTGAATGGTTGCCAGTTTCGGAGTTTGGCGGTCAAAAGTTGACACAACGTTTCGTTTGTTGTCAACAAACACCGTGTGATTCTTGTTCTGTATATTGTAAGATCCGTTTGAGGTAGTTTGAAAAATCTTGGCGATTAAATTAAATTTGGCATTTGCTTACACTGTAAATGAAAACGCTGAATTTTGGGTAAGGTCTGAATTTTAGTCACTCACAACAATGAGGAATATTATTGTTCTCTTTACAATTTCAACAAAATTCCGACAAAATTCAGACACCAATTCAGACACCTTTTGGCAATCACAAAATCTGCATTGTATGAAAAGCAATCATCAACTGACTCAACGGGATTATAGATGTGGGGTTGGCACAATAGGACAAGTAGATTACAATATTTGAGGTTTGTGTAATATCAATAGGCGCACTTAATGTTGTTTATCATGCTCTGGTAAAATTTATTGATTTTGTTCTGGGTGGCAAAGCAATTTAAGTCTGCTCAAATTTTGAAATATTATTTTTTTTGTGTAATATTGCAAAATATCAACTAGAATAAAGATAGTAACCTAAAATTCACAATTCTGAAATTTTGAGATGGATCGGATTTTTTTCGTTTTGAGCATTAACAATTTTATGTGAAGTATTACGTCCCATAGGATACTGTGTATAACAAAAAATTCCGGATCCGGAATTTTATAACACAGTTGTGATTATTTTCTATATGAAGGATGCGATTTTTTAAGCTTAGCAATTTCACACAAGGATTAGTATATGGGTAAGCATTATGTACATGCAAAAAACCGATTTTTTTGGAAATTGAGGGCGCCCTCTCAGGAAATCTCTGAGTCGGCCCCTTTAACTTTGGGTGGGCAAAGTGTCTGCGTAGGTCTGAAATTTAAGCTACTCCCCATTCATACAGGCCTGTCCAAGATTTCAACCTTTTGCCTTAAATTCAGGACAATTTATACCAGTGTATTGTGATTACCAAGTCATTGTACAGCGGCATAACCTTTACGTTAGCTGATATATGATAATGTCAAATGTTAAACGACGAATGAAAGACAAAAGGTATGCCTCAGCAGAATACAGTCGGATGGCGAAGAAACTAAAAACCATATCAACGTCCATCGTCAAAATTTTTCTGCAATGCAGGGCCGCCCCAAATTGACACTCTTAGTCTTCGAGTCTCTAACCGTCAACGGGAGCAGTGACGGATAGAGTTTCTCGACAAATGACACTGGAGTGGCAGATGATTGTGTCGCAATTTACTTCAAATTTTTCATTTCTAATGCTTTTAAGTTTTTTCAATGTCTCGCATTATATAGGATTTCAAGGTGTGTTTGATAGTAAAACAGGGATATATCGTACATTTGGAGAGGATTTTGAGGATCGCCAAAGTTGAGGTAGAAGTAGGTATACTCTCTGTAAAAGTACCTTTAAGCGTACTTTAAGCGTTTTTGTTAATAATTGTGATTAAAAAAAAAAAAAAAAATATGATGTGGTGCGATTCGTGCGGGGATGCACAGTGTAAAAATGCCATAGACAATGCGATTAGCCTGATGGTGATAGCGCCACCGTCTCTGATAAGTTACCTTATAATATGCATAAACGCATTATGAAGTACACCAGTGTGGATGACGTAGCGTAATAGCGCCACGCACACCTGGCTAACTAATACGCTACAGATTTTCAGCAGATCAGTGTCCAGTGTGCAGTACGCATCCATTCTCTTGATCGAGTTCCTATCCCGATTTTAGGATCGACCTGGTGCATCTACTGCTATGCGAATCCCGCCCTTCTTGAATGGGGGGCGCGCCGCGTACTCTTGTAAAAAGTATTTTGATAAAAGTTTTGAACCAGGGAAAAGGTAAGCATGGTTTTGCATAACACGAGCGTTTCCCTCTTGGTTATATTCTAGCTCGATGAGTTGTACAGGTAGACAAGTACCATCGGTTCATGCATGCAGTAATTATGACTTAATGTCATGTATTGTATGCATGTATGTGTATGCACCATTTTATTTTCGGGTCCTTTAGGCTCAGAAACACCCCCTCCCTGAACTTTTATACCTAAGCTCACCGTTTACTTTCTCTGATCATTCAATGATGTGCAATGTTTCCTCAATAACCCTTGACAACAATTTTAAGATGTCTTCCACAGTTAAACCGTATTTGTAGAAATATTAAAGTTTCGATTCCTTACGTCATGTACTTTCCCAACCTGTCTGTTTTGGTCCCCAAAACTGTCAAAGTAAGTTTAGTGTTTCTAAAAAGAGTTTCCGAATTCCTAAGCGAAGACTTTTACGAATTTATAAAACTGAGACGTGTGATCATATTTAAAATTAACCAATAATTTAATAAGTAATGCCTAATTTATTATGTTTTCATTCTTCAATTCAGTTTTCATAATTTAAGTTCCAAAGCAGCAGCAAACTCTGTGTGTTGATTTTGTGGATTTTTAGAAACACATTCCCACCTCTCCTCAAATACAAGCAATCGAAACGCCAAAAACTGCGTTTACTTTGTTGCGTCATAAAGTGAACAGTAGCTATGTATGTAAAAGAGATTGGCTAATAATTGCTCAAATTGGGGGAGACCTGTTGCAGTGGACAATCTGTGTTTTTTCAGGCGCTTGTGTTTTTTTTTGTTGTTTGTTTTTAGAGAAAAGCCCGGGCTAGCCACCGAGTAAGGTACTTCCAAAAATTACGAACTGGTATTGCTATATGGCGAGTTGTATCATGGGCGCGTTGTACGTTGGCGAGTTGAAGATCGATGTTGTGGAGCGAGTTGTAGAGGAGTTGTAGAGTGAGTTGTGGAGCGAGTTGTGGTTAGTGTTGTTAACATGTAACTAAGTTGAAGAGCGAGTGTGAGGCGAGTTGTGATGATTGTTGTGCGGGTAACTAATATTTGTGAGTTGTGACGCGAGTTGGTATAGCGAGTTGTGGAGTGAGTTGCAGATCGAGTTGTGAGGCGAGTTGTGGGGTATTGTTGTTGCTGTAACTAATGGAGCGAAGTTGTAGGGCGAGTGTTAAATGAGAGATTGTATATATATGTAGATATTTAATATTGTAAGTATTATTTTTTTTATTTCAAAGGCTCAATAAGGCTTTCTTGATTGTCCAAATGTTTTTAATACAAATATTATCCACGAATAACACTACGTGTACTGCGGGCGCAGGGGGTCCATTGTGGAACCCAAACATTTTGTTTTTGCGCACCATGTTTTAACGCTATTACTTTTGCCCAACCGTTTAGGTAATTGCCTAATTCTCCGTTTGCACATATTTTGGTGGAAGGAGCAGAATGTCAAATGCATTTATTTTCCTTTATGAGGCCAAATATTATGGAAAAAGTCCTTGAGGAAAGTAGTTTTCATTTTGTTGGCGGGAGATTTTGTTCAAATTCTAAAAATGGTTTTTTGGACCACCGCGCCACTTTGAATCGGTTCAACCAAAATTCATTTTTTCCTGTTACGTGGTGTGTTAAGGTGCAACGGGAGATTTGAGGACACCCAAATAGGCATGCATAATAGTAATTTCATTATAGATTTGACTCTAATAGATTTCTTACCTGGTGTTGGAATACAGAACTGTCTTTTCTTAAAATAGAGAAAACGGGTGATATTGATTCGCTAATATTTCAATATTAACATAGGCTGAATTTGGTATTTGATCTATACGAAATTACAAATTAAATTTTTTGTCAAAGAAATTTCTCAGCCTAATTCTTTTAAATGGAGAATATTATTAAGGGAAGTTTTACATCAGGGGCAAAAATCAGTACTTCGATTTTTTTAGGGCACCTGATATGGTGAAGTATCTTGTTGCACCTTTAATGCACCCCAAGGATTACAAGTTTCTCTCAAAATGCACTGGACGGGTTTTTTTGTAGACCACTGCACCTATCGAGAATGTTCAAATATTTTCCCTATTTTTCCATAAGCTGGCAAATCCAACTTATAAAAATATTTGAAAGTCCTTTAAAGAAAAATACCAATAAGTCTATGCAAGAGCGGGGAGGGAAAGATTGGACCAAATGGACATGCGGCAACCGACATCTGGAAATGATTAAATAGACAGAGGAGTAGTTCTGAAATAAATGCATAGTGGTTTCTACCGTCACAATTGCTGAAACGGCTTCAAGAATGGAAGCTCCACCAAAAGAGATCTAGTGTGTGGAACAAGTTCATCCCAGTCATGCCTCTTCCACTGAAGACAGGCATAAGTCAAACCAGTTGGCGCACCCAAACCAAAAAGTAGAAGCCAGAGATAAACCCCACAGTGCTCTTGAGTCGGCAGGCAAGAGCCTTTATCACAAAAGAAAGACCAGAGAAGAAGCCCGCCTAAATTGCAGAAATCTTGCTGGCAAGGATTAAATAAATCTGCCGAAGCCATCTGAAGACTAAATCTGGGAAATCCTTAATGAGAAACTTTATGAAGATTACCAACTGAAATAGGTGATATCCAGAAATGTGCAATAACCAATCTGGAGGAAATCATTTGTCTACAAGAGGACTTGTAGACAGATTTGGAGTTAAACCAGCAGTCTCCAAAAGAATGAAACGAGCAGCAATGATCAAGACAACAACAAAAACTAAGGGGTTTTGAAGAAAGACACCAACGCCACATACAAACAAGCCCTGAGAGATGGAAAAAAGGTGCACTCAGATAATTTGAAAAAGGCTTCCTAAGTGTATGCTTACACAACAAAGTAAGGAACTAGCGCTGAAATCACAAGAAAGGAACGTGCCAGAAAAAGAGCGGGCCAATTTTGACAAAATCCACACAAAATACGAAAACTCTGAATGAGAGAAACAAACAAGATCTCCTTCTTTCAGCAAAACAGGTGCAGAGATAAGAGCGGATAAGTTTTTCCAAAAATGTCAACAGTGACAGAAGCGCCAACTACAAATACCACCCTCTAAAAGGGAATGAAGAAGAGACCACAATGCTGACGAATGCATTCAACACTAGACCACCCAGTCTGTCAGAGTTAATATCATTTCTTGCAAAAGAAGGAATGCCAGTGCTCCAGGTACCATCGCATCCCATACCTAGTGTGGAACGGGAAAATTGGCACTAGAATAACCTGGCTACGACACGAAGTTCATTTGCATATTATGGGAGAACAGCCGCGATTACCTGCCAGCTGGAGACGGGAAAAACCATCCTTATATCTAAAGAGAACACTAGTGAACCCTCCTGCTTCAGGCCCATTTACATGAAGAATTCTATGGTAACCTCGGAATGGGTATTCTCGTTCAAAGAACCATCAACTACCTGACAGAAAACAAACTATATTGACCAATCCTTCAGAAGGGTTTCGGGAGAAAATATAGGATGTGTCGAACACATAGAAGCACTAACTGAAATGCCCAAGATGCCAAAAGGGAATGGTAAACCTATTGTGACAACATCGCTGGACCAGCAAAATGCATACGGTACTGTACCACACAACCTTATACAGTTGCTTTAGAGTGTATCATGTTTCCAAGACCACATGAGGAAAATGAGCTTTCACATGTGTCCAAAACAACTGAATGGGACAACTGCCTGGATACATTTACATGATGGATTCTTCAGCTGCCACTGTTTCTTTCTTCAATATGTGTTCTGATCTCCTATACCAGCGCAAACACCTCTGGTACTAGCATGAGTGGATCGCAGAAAATTCATAGCTGTCAAAGCATGTGACCTAACCCTCCTAGCTAGGAGCCCAGAAGGAGGTCAAGAACTTGTAAATCAGTGAAAAGTTCCTCACATGGACCGGACCATTAAACCCAAAGCCAAGCAAAAACTGTCGCAAGTTTGTCTTACCTCCCTCTCTAACTTCCAGGATCTTTTCACAGCTTTTGTTCATTTACCACGATCATACCATCAGCAATGTGGACTAACTTACTATGTGTTTACATATACTCAGAACATCTCTCAGTGAAGTATAGTGAGAGAATGAGACATACCAAAACGATACCGAGTGAAGCACATTTCTATTGAATCAGGAACAACCCTTGCCAAACGATGCAAACATTCTTGCCTCAAACATCATCAAGCCGTGCACGTCTTGAGAAACTGATCTATCCCGTCTTCAAAGGAATACTCCTGAGGTTCAACAGTATCCCAACTGTAATAGTAGGGGTGGGCAAGTGACGATCTTTTTTTCAAAACGAGTGGATTCTTAGGCCATTTTTGGTTGCTGAAAACCAAACGTGAAGCTTTTCGCCTAGATGAATTTTTAGGTTGGTCAAAATATGACTTTTAAGTTTGTACATGAAGTCCTGGGATTTGGTGGTTAAATTATTCACTTGCCAAAATCTGACATACACAAACCATTGACATTTATATAACTAGCCACATGTGCAAGGTATATTGCTTCCCTAAATATATAAAACCTGTTTCCAAAGTCATCAAGTTCACACGATTGCCTAAAATACAGAAAAATGTTCTTCACCTTGCAGAGGGAGTAGAGTCACTCATAGCAAACTGCAATCTATTTTCACTAATGTCGAATAATCAATATCCACTAAAAACAACTCTTTACTTACAAAAGGTTGCCATTCTACTGTCTTTTGCTGTTTAATAATAGAATCACAGTTGGAATGAAACACCCTGTCATGGCATTGCCGTGGCACTGCAGTTTATGTAAACTGTTGTACAGGCTTGACCTTTACAACAATCAATGCCATTCATAGCACAATCGTACAAGTCTCTTGCAAATAGTGTTGTTAGGTTAATAATAGCATCACTTGTTTGATGAAACCACTCCAGTACAATTTGCATGTATTGACATGTTATAGAAGGCTTGAACCTTACAACAATCTACTGTCTTTCCCACATCCATAACCCATAAGATCTGGGTCATGTTTGGTTATTCTTGTATTGCCTTGCTTAATTGAAAGGAATTTTGTAAAATAGTTTTTCTACCATTGAGAATGACGTTGTTTAATTTTTTCTTGAAAACGTGTTTAGCTGTTCTTAATAATGCACCTTTTGAGGAATTCTACAAAATCAATGCCCTAAGATAGCGTTTTTTTTTTGTTTTTCTGAAAGAGGAAATATGCCTATTGATTTCATGTACAAATTTAAAAGCATTTTTAACCGACCTAAAAATTCCTCTTAGGCCAAAAAGCCGGGTCCTGATTGGTTTTTAGCAACCCACAAATGGCCGAAGATCCACGCGGTTTGAAAGACATTAAGAAAAAATATCCACTCGTTTATGCCCAACCCTAGTAATACCAGTGATAAGAGAGATGAAACTGGCACCACATCGTGGTTCACCACTCGAAAAGCTGATATTATATTTTGCCTTATGTCTGGATCACTTGACACAATTTGTTTGACCCCATGCATTGTTTGCTCACGAGATTAATTTCTGTTAGTGATAGACCTAACGGGGACTTCCTCTTTAGCTCTATTCACATACGCGCTCGACTGAAGCCGAGGGGTCCCGGTTCGAGTCCCGTCTTGGCGTGACGCGCGAAATAAGGCGCTGGTATACCTCGGTGATTATGAGGTAAGTGTTAACTGGTTTGTGACGTTAGTAGTTTCGTGACAACTTTTGTGGCAGCGGTAGTATCGAAATGACTGCATTTACCGTAACCCTTTGCTCAAGGCAGGCAGTCGTGCCTTGCAAGGAAGGGAGTAATGTCACGAGATATAAGTTCGTTAGTGCATAACCATGGGGAATCCCTCTTTAGCTCTATTCACTGCGCGGATCGACGTGAGACCCAGGGTTCCCCGAGTTCGAATCCCGGTCTCGTCGGGGCTGAGAAATAAGTCGCCTGTATATATCGGTTAGAATAGTTACTGGATGGTTTCAATCTACCATGCTTGGGCGGTCCGTGACAGTATCTTTTATTTTTAGAGGCACTTTAAGCAGTGGCACACAAGTTTGACAACTGATATAAGTAGGTACATGCAAGATCTACTTCTCTGCCAAAATCAGAACATCCATTGTGGGGGATCTTTCCATATAGGCCTACAAATGTCTACGCTGGTTCCCTGCGCCTTGGGCCTCACTTCATGGCTCGGACTACCCAAGCACTCAGTTACAAGCGATCATAATTAGTCAGGATCCTGACTATCATAGCACACCTCGAATCGTCGCTTTATATTCTAGATACACGGTAATCGTGCGTATAGGATATACACTGTGGAAGTGATGTCGCGCGCCGTGTACCGAGCGTCACGCAGTAAAAAAACGCAACACCGACGCAAGGTGATAGCGTAAGCGCGATCTACACCAATATGTGCGAGTTGCATTGGCTTAGCGCGAACTTAGAACACAGTCAAACAACTAAATCAGAGCTTTCAATATGCATTGGCCAATGAGTGCCGACTTGCAGTGTATGTACCTGCGTCTTTGGGTCAGTTGTGAAGATGTGAAAGACCAAGACGCATGGAACCAGCGTAATCACAAGGTCCATGGCTTGTATGTTATAGCACCCTCTATAGGTCCATTCGCCATAGAGATCTGTTTAAACTGGAGTTTGTAAGAAAATTAACCATTTTAATTTACACAAATTAAGTAAGTGGTATAAATAATGCCAAATTCGTTTTTGTTTTTTCTGGTTTTGTGATAATAAATTCATGAGCTGTGTGAGACAGGCCAGAGCATGAATATGCCGTTTTATCTCCAACTTGACACCGAGGTAACCATTGCTCTACTTAACCATTAGTATGGTCAAATTCAGCCATTTCGTGACCATGGAGAGCGAAGGAAGTTTGAGGGGGATTTTGGTACTTTAGGATATTTAGAAAAAAATGAGCTGCTATACCCCCCCAAAGTGTGGGCTAACTCCAGGGGACAGCAAAGTCCAAAATGGCCGCTGGCGGCCATCTTGAATTTGAAAGGTACATAACTTCTGAACAGATCAACCTGGAGACATATTGAGGGGTCATTTCTGACTAATTTCATGATCCGGGATCCATTCCAGAGGTTTATGTTTTTTTTCATTAGAGTCATCTTCAACTGAAAATTCAAGATGGCCGCCAACTACCATATTAAAATATCTTTCATGTTTTTGTATTTTTGACTCATACATGTCCCTAAGCACACAATTGAATTGTTTTCTTGGCTAAATTCTTGGCTAGAAATATATTCTGGGTTTAGTTTGCTATAAAGTTAATCTTTAACTTGAAATATCCATATGGCCCGGCAACAGCCATATTGCCAATTTGAAAATTGGATAGCGTTGAACGAACGTCTTAGACCTGTGTGTAACGTGTCTTTTTTGATTGTTTCCATTGAGAAGAATCAAACTCAATTTTTTTTTTATCTGTAAGTCATTTAGTCCTCAGAAAACCAATAGTCTGCCAGTTTTAGATTATTCACTGTCAATTTCCATCCTGTAAGTAACTGGTAGCTTTAATGTTTGTTTTTAAGTTTTAGGTTCTTAAAATACGAATCAAAATATATTGTTTGTACCTTGTTTTGCCATCAATATAAGAGTGTGTTTTTGTGCTTGTGTTTATTGCTGTGTTTCTTATTTGTGACACTTTTATGAACTTCCTTTCTCTATAATAAGTCAAGTTTTCTTCTGGGTTGTTGCTGCTTTCACCTGCGTGTTTTATTCTTGTACCATCCTGTGTGATTGACGAGATAACTGTGTTGGGCATTCGTTTGGGGTGTGTTTTGTTCTTTTTACACACTTTTTGCATGTTTTTCTTTATAACTCAATGTTTTTTATAACTCATAGTTTTTGTGTTTAAACTTGTTTCTCCTATGTGTTTATTCATGAATTAAATGAATTAAAACAAGAAAAAAATATATTTGTAATTTGTTTATTTTTGTCTTGATGTTCCTGTTCTTACTTTTAATACCATTTTATATACATTTTCTCTCTATAATAACTCAAGTTTCTACTGTGTGTTAGTTGTGTCCCCTGTGTTTATTTTGGGGGTATACCATCCTGGTGATCAACCTTACTGTGTTTGGGAATTTGTTTGTGTATTGTTTTTTTGTGTTCGTGAGGGTTACCTTGTTCCAACCTTTTTGACACATATTTTTATGGGCATGTTTTTCTCTCTATAACAACTCAAGTTTTTGCTTCTATGTGTAAACTTATTCACCTGCGTATTTATTCCTTTGCCATCGCTGTGGACTGCCAAAACTGCGTTGGAATTATGCACTTTCAGAACCATCATGTGATGATCTGAACTCGGAGTCTGATCATAACATGATGAATCGTATCTGACTTGGAGTGAGGCCCATTGTTAACATCAGGGCTAAGCCCTTTGGAAGGGCAGGCTGAGTGTACCTAACAACAGGCCGACACTTCCCATCTACTATGTTCCAACCATGTTCAGGGGAGATGGGTGGTTATTATGTTGAAATGGCAGGTAGTTCAGATTCGGCACCAAATTATTTTGAAATATGTTGAAGGGGGCCTGGTCCTTGCTGTCAATCTGTTGCAAACAAAGTATTTGTGGTGTCTAGTGTCTCTATGAGAAGTGGTCTTCAAAAAGCATATATTCAGTCATTTAATTCAGTTTGAACATAATTCCATGAAACACACAGGACACTTGAACTTGGCAAACTGGTATTAACTTGCAAGTCACTGTTTACATATGATCTTAAAATTAGGAAATTAAAATATTGTAAATTTCTTACAAATCAAGACACCAAGAAATTGGGTCAATATCTAGATCAGATGCTAATAAGGTGATAATGTTATTTCAATTTAATTGTTAGAGTTCTACAAGGTTCAAAACTGGATTCAAAGTCTTAAAACTGACAATTGAATAACCAGGTTTGCAAGTCAGAATTCGTGTACTTTAAATGGGAATTTGGTCTAATATTAGTTGAAAGTTTAGATTCTTGAAGCCGGTTACCTACATAAGGCAGACACCCCTGTGGCAACTGTGCACACAACTTAGCAGGGGGCCCTCTTAACAATATTTCAAGCTGAGCAATTTGGTACAAAATGTCGACATGGATTTTTAGGGGGGGTCAATCAAGATCAAATTGGACTTTTTGCTTTTTGCGACAGACTGTATCTCTTCCAATGAAGCTGATATAAGTATAAGATTGTAACACAAGGGTAGTTATTCAAGATTAGCTATCACCAGCCCAAATTTGGAAGTTATATTCACTTTACTTGTTGACTTATGGCCTCCCAAAGTATGATCCAAGTGGTTTTTGAGCCATTTTTGCCACACTGTGTAACATCTAAATTGGAGCAAGGGCTTTTGCCGATCACATATTTGCAGCAATTTAAGGTATCCAGAATGCCAATGTTAGAAGGAGGCTGACGGGAGGATTCTTTACTTATGGCCCTCTGATATTGAATTCCACACCGGTACATGTTTGAGTGGTGGACCCCCTCAAATTTTTAAATGCTGTAGCGTGAAATTACAGAAAAAGCGGTAGAGAGCTCAAATTTCAGGACTTGTAGTTTCTCTATGAATATCTTATAAACCAAAAAAAAGAAAGAAATCCACGAGGTGATGGTGTACTCAAGGATTTGTTGAATTGGCCTGGAATGACCCTGCTAAAAAATTAATTCATGACCATACGTTCCATAATCTTTGTTATAAGGTGAAAACTGTAGTTGGTTCAAACCAATAGAAATGTGAGAACCAAAGCTCTAGCTGTTCGTATAATGGTCAGTAGTGGTTCGTCTAAGTGATATAATGATCGAAGTAAGGATACGTGATTTTCAAATCTTATGATTGTCAGTAAAAATTTGGATGGCTCCAACAGTAAATCTGGCAGCCATCTTTGATTTTAGAATGGAGATGCACCTCAAAATAAAAAAAACCTCTTTCTTAGGTGGGTTATCACCATAAAAATAGTAATAAAAATGACCCACTCATATTTTTATTGTTATTTCTTTCAAAGCTATGGATTTCGAATTTTTCTATATGGCCGTTCCGCCGTTGGCTGCCATCTTGGATTTCATATCAAAGATGAACTTTGATTGGAAAAGAAACCCAGGTAAATAAGTTTCTGGCCATGGATTACCGAGAACAATACTTCCCAATTGTGTTTCTAGGTTGTTGCGTCTAAAGATACAAACCATGAAAATATTTAATAGGTCGCTGGCGCCCATCTTGGAATGAATGTTCAGTTGAAAGATGACCTCTAAATGACCTAAATGAAAAAAAATAACCTCTGGAATGGATTTCCTGATTCATGACATTTGCAGAAATTGACCATCAATCAGTCTCCAGGTTGATATGGTTCAGAAGTTATGTAAACTTTCCAAATTCCAAGATGGCCGCCGAGTGGCATTTTCGGATTTGACGGCCCTATGGAGTTAGCCCACCACTGTGGGGAGGGGTATAGGAGCTCATGTTTTCTAAATACCCTAAAGTACCAAAAAATCCAACCTCAAACCTTCCTTCGCTCTCCATGTCACGAAGGCGGAATTTGACCTTACTACATGTCTTTGTATCTGCAGCATGGCCATAAGGAGCTGTGGGAGCAAGTGGGGGGTGAGTGATAACACTACGGTATGTTCCCCTTAAGGTCCTGTCCCAAGCAATTGGCGTCAGCTCGTACGCTCTAAGAGATTTTGGCCGAAATTTATGCTCCAGGAACCAGTTGCTCCAGGACATATCTCCTGAGCATATTGGTCATGGAGCAGCTGGTCCTGGAGATCTGGTCCTGGAGGCTAAATATCTGGAAAAATATTCTAAGTCAAATATTGTCCAGGAGCATATTTTGAATACGCAATATGGCCCGGAAGCATATGGCAAAATATGCCTCCTGGAGCAGTATTTGACAGAAGATTTCTCCACTGCTCAGGAGCATATTTGCATATGCTCCTGGACCATTTGCGTTATTCACCCAATACCCTGACCTGGAGCATATTTGACTTAGAATATTTTTCCAGATTATTTATGCTCCAGTACATATGCCCCAGGACCAGCCGCTCCAGGACCATATGCTCAAGGAGCATATGGTCCTTGGAGCAGCTGTGTCATGGAGCATATTTGGGCCAAAAATCTCTTAGAAGCTTCTCTGTAATCATTGTCATCACTATAGCCTTAGAGGGTATGACATCGCCAACAGAAGGCACAAGAAAGCTGCTGTAAAGGCGGAGCCAAAGAATTTTCTGACACCCAGGTAGCGGGAGTAACCCATAATTGGCAATGCTAAATAGTACTTGGTCGAAAGTGGTGAAAAAAAGTGACCTTCCAAGATGAGGGTATTCCACATCACCAATCCATTACCTCCTCAACCTGTCTCCGACCAGCCAGGCTCCTACCTCAATCAATGTACCCTCAATAAGATTTCCTGGAAGCAAGCTCATTAATGAAAGGCTATGGAGCATGAACCAAAGTCTGCCGAATTCCGCGTGGAAAACATCTGGTGGAAGACTTTGAGATTAATTTGCCAGTTGCTGTCCAGCGCCAATTGTAGAATGGCTATAGTCAAATGTAGCAATTCTTTCCGGTGCCAGGAAACCCCATCCATGAGTTTAAAAGCCAATTCCTTAGACTTGGAGTTGTACAATT